>VXBR01001719.1:1068637-1129186 GCA_013400215.1 Cisticola juncidis | reverse complement strand
TCCATTCCAAGAGAAACTCTGGTTTTCCCTGACAGGTACCTGTCTTTCCAAACCAAGACAACAAGGAAGGAGCCTCTGCCCCACAGCAACCACAGTGAAATCATCCCCACACTTAAACAATGAGCTGCTGCACAGACAGGTGTTGAATGAGGCTTAATTGAAATTCAAGCTACAGACTGTACACAGATAAATGGCCAAGGATGGGGACACCCCGTGCAGAAGGGGAAAATGGAACCCTCTCCATTGCGTCTCACCACCAGCAACAGAAACTGGTTTTCCCTCTCTGGCTCAGAGTCCTAAGGATGGCCACAAACCCCTTCAGAAGATAACAGTCTCGAGGTAAGAAAAGTATAATTATGGGCTCAGCAGGGAGAGCCTCACCAGTGGTTTTCAGTTCACCCCAATTAACTCTTCCTTGTTAATCCAGACACCAATGACCTGTACCACCCCTCCTCTTTCTCACCAAACATAATGAATCTTCTCTCTCTCCTGGCTTAGCATCCACCCATTGCTCCCAAAGTGCTAATTACATCTTACTCATAGCTTGCCTAATCAACTACCATAATTAAATTAAGCAGTGCCTTTCTGCCTATATACAGCTTGTAGTTTGGGTTGTAGGTTGAGGCATTTGCAGAGACCCAAGTACCCCACTCTCTCTTGTACAAGCTACCACATCTCTGCAAACCCTGCCTCTCAGCCACACTGGTGTTCCTCTGAGATAAATGGGCTTTCACTTCCTTGCTGCTCTTGTTATTAATGTTCACAGTTTCATGCCAAGCTAGAGGAAAATTATTTCCTCTTTAATACATAAAAGTGGCTCTTCACAGAGAAAAACAATTTCATTTTTAATAAACAGAACTGATCTTAGGTACAGAAGTGCATAATTTCCTTTCGCTTTTTCTGCTCATCTTCAACAAGGGTGTGGCCCTGTTCAGACTTGATGCCAGTTCTGCATACTGGTAAAAAAGGACAAATTTTTGCAGACTGGAAGACAGTAAAATTCTGCTACAGAATGCTTCATATTCCCTAAACAAAATTAACAGTAAAACGAAAGCAGACTTAGAAATTCAAGTGATTCTGTGAGAAACAATTGTCTTTTGCCTGCACCCTCAGTAGAGCAATGAAGGTGGCAAGTGTGCTGTCAAGCTGCTGGCATTGTCAAAAATCAGGAAAACCTGAGGCTCCTGTTGCAGTTTCCCCAAGTAAAGGAGGTCTCCCCTAGTCCAAAGTGGGCTAAGCCAGAGGACCACCACAGGAATGGGAAACACTTGGCTCACTCAGAAATTGGGGAAAGTTTGCTGGTGTAGTCCATGGATGTGGCAAGATATCCACAGAGTTCACCTGGGCAACCTGGGGAGGTTGAACACCCAAGGTGAATCATGGGTCATTTTCTAAAATTCAGGAAGAAAGTTTATTTCTTCTTGCAGTGGCAAGGATGTGACTCAGGAAATCAGGGCAAACTTTGTGTGCTTTGTTAGAAAGTCTCGGGTGGAGATTTACATTAGGCTGAGCTTCAGCTGACACTCATGCCCTGGGCCACCTGTTCAGCTCCTGCCCTCCCCCTTTGCTGTGCAGCAGATAAAAGAGTGCAAGGCAGCCTTGCTACCTCAAGACAACCATTTACTTGGAGAGAAGTCTTGAAGTGTCCTTTTAGAGGTGTTTTGCCCCACAGAAGCAAAGCCAATCTGCCAGGGCTGATCTCTGCAATCCAGTGATGTGGCTAATTGAAAGTACTTGATTTTGAATGCTTAATATTTGTTTGCACACAAGATGTAGTCCACGCCTTTTTTGGAGAAGCCACGAGGCAAGTGATGATTACATACAAGAATACAGACATCTAATTGTGTCATTTGTAAATTGGCACTTTGTCCAGAACCCATGTGAGGTGCTGAGGTCTGCTCTGTTTCCCAGG
Source organism: Cisticola juncidis (assembly GCA_013400215.1). Lineage (NCBI taxonomy): Eukaryota > Metazoa > Chordata > Aves > Passeriformes > Cisticolidae > Cisticola > Cisticola juncidis. The sequence continues at coordinate 1,127,274 of VXBR01001719.1, read as the reverse complement.
CAGCTCCTTGGAGCCTCATCAGGAATTTTCTGGGCCCTTGCTAAGCCAGCTGCTGTATTTCATAGATGAGTTGCAAGTGATTTCTAAACAGTGGTTGCAAAGCTTCCTGGGATGAATAGATGTGACAAAAATGCTTGATTTCAGCTTTGCTCTTGAGCTGCTGTCAGATACAGCTCAGGATTAAGTCAGAAATATAGCATAGCCCAGGCAGCAATTCCTGCTCTGTTCATATACCATTGCACTTGGCACAAACTTGATACTGAGGGAAATAATTGGTGGGGCTTCTTAGCTGCTGAAATATATATTTCTATCTCCAAAACTTCTGGAGTTTCCCAGTGAGCTACTAAAAATTTAGATCCAGTGAGGAATTTGATATCTTTAGATAAGCTTGCACAGGTTGCCTAACTTCTTTCCACTGAGGGTGGCAGAGCACTGGAACAGCCGCCCAGGGAGGTCGTGGACTGTCCCTCTCTGGAGACATTCTGGCTCCTGTGCCACCTGCTCTAGGTGACCCTGGCTTGGTAGAGGGGTTGGACTGGATGATCCCCAGAGGTCCAACCATTGTTGGTTGGTGTCCCCCATTCCCATTTCCACATCCAAGAAGATTCCCTGACTCAGAACATCCCAGGCCCAGATAAGGCCATGGACACTTTGCAGCTTTGTGGTGCCCAGGCACAGTGCTTCTAGGTTCAGGCTTTTCCAGGCAGTTCCCAGGCAGTGCCCAGACAGCCACAGCCTTTCCTGGGTCAGGGCATCCGTGGGGATGTCTGTGTCGTGTTATATAAAAACCTAGGACCTTTGCAGAGGAGAGCACAGCTTCCATCAGCCCAGTTAGATATTCTACCTCAATGGATATTAACCACAATAAAAACATACTGGCCTCTATGGCCTTTTACTTCACCATTTCAATTTAACATAGCTTTTTACCCAGACAGAGTAAGTAGAAAGCATTTTTTCCACAGTAGTAGGACTTGACTGAGAAGGTCAAGGGAGAAGGAAATGAGATTTTTTTGTAAAAGCATCAAAGTCCTACACAAGGAAGAAATTCCCATTCCAGGAGCAAATAATTGCACACAACTACACATATCTATAAGTGAGAGACTTTATTTGAACCAATTTTTGAAATACAGACATCTGTATTATTCTCACTTCTCGGGAATGTTTTCTGCTCATTTTTGAAGCTTGCAACCTTAGGACAATATTCAGGACATATGTGTACATTAGATCTCTGCAGATGGACACATTCATAATGCACAAGTACAATGAGTGAGAGACTCTTTCCAGATCCTCACACAAGAGCATCGGAAATGGGCCGCTCTAATTGTCAAGTTCTGCTCTTTTTAGCTTCCAAACACGTCACAGTTCTTGATACTCTCTAGGCTGTAGCCACCTTCTTCAGGCCCCAATTTATTACTGTGTTACTTCAGCTGTATGCCAGTGGAACTCCTCAAAATAGGGCTTAGGTGATGCTCAGGGATTTGTTTTATTTATTGGGAACAGGCATGAGCAGAAAAACCAAGCTACTGGGTGAACAGTTCACCTGGGATTTTCTTTTGTGAGAGTAGTCTAGGTCTCAGGCTGGGATTTTTTTTTTTTAGAAGTGACCAGTGGTTCTGGGTGTGTAATACATGAATCTTGATGTTCAGAGCATACAGGGGACCTGTGGCTTGGACCCCAGTGAGGTGTCTCTCAAGTTGGGCACTCCAGATGTGAGCCACTGGGGCCACTAGCCTGTTCTGCAAACCTCGACCTTCACCTCTTCTTCCAAGTATTGCTCAACAGAAGAATGTAGTAATAAAGCATTGTAGGTAAGAATGCAGGCTCGCACATGACCTGAGATCAACACCCTGAAAAATGGATAGAGGGTAGCGCTTTCAGGACCACCTAAATGACTCGTGATCTTCAGTTCCATTTTGGGAAATGACTGGAGAATTTCAGGCCTGAGACCCCCCAGATGCGCTGCAGGGAGGAGTTTGGACATCCTTCAGCATCTGGGCCTTAGGAACTTGCGTCTCTTTGAAAGCCAGTGCTATCAATTGCCCTCGTCACTTAGGTTATTCTGAAAACTGTACCCTATATACATATAGGTAGTTAAGGGGCAGACTTTCACAGGCACAAGTGGCAGTTAGACATGTAACTCCCATTGATTTTTTTTTCCCCCTCGGGGACCTGGAAAATCCCCACCCCCCCCGAGGAGTTGAATCCTCCTCTCGCATTATTTTCACACCAGATTAACACCACTGGTTCCAGTGGAGCGACTCCTGAGTTACCCCAGTGTGAGCGAGAGGAGAACCAGTCCTGAGGTGCTCTAAATATCCAGTGAAAGTGCTAATGTGGCAATGCAGAAAAGCAGGGAATATGAGCACAGGCCTGGAAGAGGACCCCCAATGTCACCTCTGGTGCCGCTGAGCTGCAGGTGACCACCAAGTGGACTTCTTAGCCAAGAGGAACCACAAAAACATTCATTCAAACCCTTCCCTCCACCTCTGCAAACCACAGCCACTCCATTTCCTTCCTAAGACATCTATGACAAACAGCAGACCTTCAATATGAAAAGTCACAAGTGCTAGTTTGCTGTTCGGAGACCACAGCAAAAAAGAAATAACTCCTGTGGGGAGTTTGGTATGAATTTCCTCTTCTTTTTTTTTTCTTCTTTCCTTATTTTCTAAACTCCTCTTCATCAGTCATGGCTATTTCTTTCATCTAGAGTAATATGTTTCCCAAGCAGTGGTGTTTATGTGGTCACCACGGGTGAGTTCCTTCTGGCTAAAGCCTCTCATGGGGCTGCATTAGGGTTTAGGGTTGGAAAACACTGGGTCTGAAGGGATCCCAGCAGGATGCCCTTCCCCTCCCTTTGGAATGTGGCTCACAGAAAAGCTCCTTGGCTGATGCAACTATTGCAAGGGTTGTGGGGTTTCATCTGCTATCAGTGCAGACAGTCAGGATGCCACAAGCATTGCAAAGCAGACCAAATTCATGCTTACAATCTACTGCATTGATGGAGAGTTTATGTTGGAATATTTATTCACTTTTTCAAGGCTTAGTCTAGTGAAATGTAGTAGTGAAATGTCAAGAGCTGGCCTACAGCTGGTAGGAGCATTCAGGGTAGCTGTGGGTCACTAGCATATCTTACTACAGGGGTGAGGAGAAAGCCCCTCTAGGACCCTGAATTTCACAGCACTGCATGGTGAGGTCAGGCACCAGTGTGAGTCACTCTGACATGACCTGCCCTTTTCTTACATAAAATAACAACCATAGACACCCCCAGGAAAACCTCTATCCTCTTCAGGGAGAGAGAATTAGATACATACTCCCTGGGGAATTCAAATGGGTTGTTACCAGCAGGAGTAGTGGAAAAGTTTCAAGTACTCTGCTGAGGACTCCTTGCCCCACCCTTTACTTCTGGGACCTCCTGACTCTTCTGCTGCTTTGAACTCACTTGATATCTTGCTAGAAAAATCATTCCTCAAATACCCTTGTTCTCTTTCCAGTTTCCGTCCCATGCTACATCCTTTATAGTGTTTCCTTTTAGCCTTTGAAAATCTGGCTGAAGAGGCAACTCAAGGAAATCCAAATGCTTTTCTCTGCTCTCTTCCTGTACCCTGAAGACAGCCCAGCTTCCTATACAAATCTTGTGTATTACACATTAAACCACTGCCTGCTCAAGGCAGGGTTTGTCTCTGTGCTCTCTCTCACGCTCTCTTTGCCCTGACTCTCTGGCAGGATCAGGACATGGTACAATAATAAAGATAGGGGGTGCTTGGTTACAGCCAGTAATTTTAAACTGGAACCAAGGGAGAGGAATTAGTATTTAAATTATTTAGGTTTGCAGTTGGTAACCACATATCCCATTCTCTTTGTGAGGGGAAAAAACCCAAAATACAAAACCCAACCCTTTGTTCTCTAAGCAACATGGCAAAGTATGTTCTTACAAGCGGTGACAAAACACGCGTGATGCCCCAACCATCAGCCAAGGGGGGGCAACATGCGAAATACAAAGGTAAAACGTCCCTGGGGAGAGAAAGTTGTTTCATTTTTTTGAGGAGGGAGGAAGGCCTATGTCCAGGAAGACATGAAAAACAGTTTTGTTTTCCTTATAAAGTTAAAAGTAGTACTAGCAAAGTGGAGGCAAGATGAAAAATTTGGGGTCTGAAATCAGAAGAGCAGGGAAACCATATGGTCTTTGCAGAAACAGGCAAGACAGAAAACCTTTTAAAATGCTGATGACAGGAGATAAGGCCAAAGAAAAACGATGGTCCCTCCTTCCTGCCTCCTCCCAAACACCTCTCCCACACATCCTGAGAGCTGAACCTCAGTCCTCTCAGCTTGGTGCTAGAGACACGGGGTGCCCGCAGTGTCTGCGCTGGGCTGGGCCCCTTGTGTGCTACAAACAGCAAACATACTGTACACCTCTCCTCCCTGGGCCTCAGCCCCGTGCCCACAGAGCGCTCTCCCTCCCAAAAACATCCCCACCCCGCCGCTCCCACGCAGGCAGGGCGGGCTGGCAGACCTGACATACGCTCCAAGCAATGCCTGATGTCCGCGCTACATTTGCTGAATTGAGGTCAGGCTGGAAGGTGTCTCAGGGTTTACCACCCATCATGACATGGGAATATTAGCATATATATCATTTATGAAGTATGACACAATACCTATCTGTCAGTCAGCCCATCTTTCTACCTATTAGTCTGTCTAAACTACTTTAGCTATCTACGTTTCACTATCTCTATCAATCATCTATTGCTCCATATTATCTAATTTCTTCCTGTCTCTCTCTCATCTTTTGCACTCTAATCTTTCTTTCTCTAGCTATACTCCCCTCTCTCTCCCTATCATCCATCTATCCACTCAAAAATCTTTCCCCCCTCATCTCTCTAATCCCTGTTTTTAAAAATCTTTGTCCAATCTCCCACTCTCTCTTTCCCTCTCTTTAGAAAAAAAAACCTCCCTGTCTCTCTCTCTCTTATTTCTACAGAATGCCAGGAAGCACATGGAAATGAGCCCTGACATGTTTTGATGGCACTTCCAGTGAGCAGTCTACGTTCAAAGTGATCATTTCTGAGGAGACACTGTTTATCTTTTCTCCCTGTTTCCAACAAAGAGATGGAGGAGAACAAAGGAGTAGGACAGGGAGTGCCAGCCAGCCCTCCAAAGGCCATGGTGCTGCCACTCCAAGAAGCATTGGCCACCAAAGGACGCTGGAGCTGTCAGCATTCCCATATTTTGGTCTTCCTGCTGTGAGGACAATTTAATTTAATCCTGGTCCTGCAGCATCATACAGTTATGCTGCAGGGTACTCTGGCTGTCATTGCCAATGAGGCCAGGAAATCATGCAGGAGCTGCTGGGAAAGCACATGAAAGTAACCAGGGCATTGAAAGAGCAGTAATTAGCTTTTATGAAAGCCCAGATACTACTAAATGTATTTCAGTTGTTTGCTCTCACAGCTCATGAAGACAGCAGCAGACCCAGATGGCTGTACAGGCTCAGGGTTTGGTGTCTGTCAGTCCTCCACTGGGACAGGCAGGGTGGGAACAGGGAACAGGGAACAACTTGTGGGAGGCAGTGGTGGCGATTTTGGATGTGGGGCTCTGCCCACAGCCAGAAATGACAGCTGAAAGCCTTGGCACTCATTAGAGCTGGGTGAAGCACCCGGGGTTCAGCAGGAACAGGAATGAGGTATTTCTCAAAGTGCCACCAACTGGCTCCTAGGCCACCAGGCCTCGTCCTGCCCGTGTGCCCACTTATTCAATAAATATTGAATAATGATCGGCTCAATTTATTTTGCCAAACAGAACACTTCTGGGAGGCCAGGCTATGCTACTCAGGGACTTCAACTCCAGCCCAATGAGGTGAGCATCATCCTGCCGTGGTGAGAAGCTCAGGTCCCAGGGCTCTGTCCCCTCACAGCCCTTGGCAGGGCTTAGACCTTGGGCATGGATCAAAGCTGGTCCTTCTGCAGGCTCATACCTCCAAGGTCACCATAGCTCTCCAAATCAGAGTCTCCTGGAGGGACACTTTTAATAATCCTTACTAAGACTGATTTTGCTGCTTTCATTCATATGTTAGTCAGTGCTAACATCTTGCTCAAAATCCAAGCCTGCACCCCTTAAAATCCCCTTAGTAATGCCAGGGAGAGCAGTCAGTCACTGACTGGTGGCCAAGGAGCACAGCTGGGCCACGCAAGAAGGGGCCCACCAAAGACCACAGGCCAGCAGGATGTACGGCAGCATAGAAATGCGACACGGTGGTGTTAATGATAATTATTCTCATTTATTATAATTGTTGTTCAGTTTGAAAAAGGAGCCTGGAGCCAAGCATTATGCTAATTGGCACATTTTCTAGTTGTTGTTTTAGTTCTGAAAACAAACTGGGGTTTAGTATTCCTTTTTGTTCATTTGTTTGTTGCATTTGGTCTTTTGCTTGTTTTTTCTTTCGTTCATTCCATCACATTGAAAAAGGAAGAAAAGAACCTTTTTTTCCCCCCTCTTTTGTTTTAACTCACTCGGTAAGTCTGGACTCCTCAGATGAACGTAACATTGCACACACACACACTTGGAGAAGAGAGAGAGGAGAGAGAGAGAGAGAGAGCGCTCGCAGTGGGCAGACAGACACACGCACGCGCCAGGTCAAAGAACTCTGATACAGTGCAAGAATTTTCCCAAAATGATTGGATCATCATTACCAAAAACTTGCCATAACAACACCAAGAAACAAAGAAATGTTTAAGCCACACTGTTTGACTGGGATTTTTCCTGCTTTTTTTTTTCTTTAAATGTTTGCCACACAGAGAGAAAAAGGGTTTAAGTGGGAATGGGAGAGGGACAGACAGGCTCACAGATGTGAGCAGGAAGGGGGGAAATCGAGATTGGGGTGGGAAGGAAGGATAGAGGATAGGGGGAGGGAGGGAGGGGCAGTGGGGAGTCATTTCTTAATGTTCAGGCATTTTCTTGGTCCGCCTTGCTCTCTTCTTCTTTCACCTCTTCCTGCTGGGCACTTTCAGTAGGTTTGGTTTCTTCTACAGCATCTAGTGGGGAAAGAGATGGTCCAGTGTTAGTCAGCCATGATCTAGAGCATCCTGCATGTGCACACAGCCTGATGGCTGCATGGCTTCAGGCTTCTCTCTCTCCAAAGTCAACCAGGTCTCAAAGACCCTGCAGTTTCTGCAGCACAGAAACAACATGCCAGCAGGCAAATATGTGGCTCTCACAAAACACCTTCAGCCAGAAAGCATGTGCCACTGGAAGGAGCTGCCTTGCTCACTGCTGATGTGCCAGACAGCCTCTGTTAATTTCATTAGGGGCATTGATTAGACTCCTGGCTTATCAGCTAGATCACACACCCTTTTACAGAACCCACTCACGGTACCAACCACCTTAATCATTGTCCCCCAGTTACAGTATGGTTACTCCCAGCTGACACTTAAAGAGAGTCACAAAAAAAAGCCTGCAAGAACAAGAGGGAAATATTTTATACCCTGTAACTCAGACTTCTCTCACACTTAACAGAGATCTAGAGAAATGTCTCTAGCCTTCAAGAATGGGAGCCTTCATCCAGAGGTTGCTACATCTCTCCAGTTTTCTGGTCTCTTCTTTCAAAAGCAAAGCTGCCCTGGGGGCAATCAGTGAGCATAACTGGAAGCTGGGTCTGCCTGTCAGTCAGGCACCTTGTTCTGGCACACCATTCACTTCAGAAGTTAAAACTACTGCTAGGAGCTATCACACAATGAACTAGACAGAGGATAAGAACCCAGAGGAAGGCAGAGGCAGCCAGAAGAAACCAGGCAAATGAAAGGAATGCCTCTCAGGCTGAAGTGATTTCACTTCTGGGTTCACCTAGCCCATGCCTCCTCCATTGCAGCAGGACAGATTTGTCTCGGAGTTTCTACTGCCCACCTCTCATCAAGGTACACTAACGTGTTCCCAGCCTCTTTCAGAAACAGTGCATGTACTGTGTGCATTGCTTTTTACAGGACAAGGTGGTGAGGGACCCAGGGCTGCAAGACAGAATAATGCACAAGGGCCTTAGTGCACTGTAGTGACTGGTCTGCTCCACTGCCATCTCTCCCTTTTCCTCACTGGCTCCCAGTCCCACACATACACAGCCCATGGAGAGGTCAAGCAAGCAGCAATCCAGAACTGGGATAAAGAACAGGGAAAATAAACTCCTGGGATACAGAGAACAGGGAAAAGAAACAAGCACTAAAGAACTGGGTGGTGTGGGACAGATCACATCACTGGTATGACACATACCTGTACACATACCCATCTCGTTCAGAGAGCACTGTGGGTTCCCTGCAGGGTGCCTGGATTCTCTGAGGGGCTGTCAAACTACATTGTACCAGTAAATAAAATGGGCCAGGGCCTGCTCCCTGGCCCCCTAGGCTGACTGGCACCACACAGCTTATGTCCATATGGCTGAACTCTCTTCTTCTCCAGAGCAGGGTAGCTGTGTCTGAGACCTGTGTCTGATAACAAGATACTTGGTGTACACAAAAATCACACCAGGGCCTGTGCTGTCAGCCTAACAATGAGGATGTTCAGTTGCCAATGTCTAGTTTGTGAGGATTAGCATCCTCACAGCCATGTTTCATGAGAATGCTAACTGGGATGTGAAGTTCCATTACTGACACAATTCATGCATTTTGGCATGGTCCTTTTGATGCCATCAGATGGCAGACTTGTATTTGTTTCCAATACTGGCAGTAGGTGCCACATTCCTGCTTCCCGCTTTCCCTCAGCTCTTTTAGCCTGGGTTTTAAACACGTCCCTAAGCATCAATTCCATATGGAACACCTTTAAGTTGTGTGCAACTTTCCATTGTAAATCATCTTCATTACAGGCTCTGCGTCTGGACCTTCAAATACTTTTCATCTTAGGGAATTCTGACTGCTGATTTTCCAGAAGGAAGAATTTCTGTGGGAACATCCCCATGGCCTCAGCCACTGCATCTGCAAAGCCCCTGCCAGCAAAAACATCTGTGGGCTTTTCTTCCCTTGATACAGAACAGCTAAGCAGGATGCTATTCAAGGACTCCATCTATATCTGGTACAGCTACCACCACAGACCAGAGACAAAATAGGCTACTGATTAAAATAGGACCATAACAAGTATCATTGGGAGGCAAAACTTGGCCTACTTTTTTTAATTTTCCTGAATGACTTGATCACTGGGAGGGAGGAGAGTCCTTTAATGTTGCTCTTCAAGGCATTCATAGCAGGAGACACATTGAATTACAAATCACTGAGAGTAGAATCCCAGTGTGCAACCATCTACCCCTAAATTTGAGCAAAAATACTATTGTGAGCCAGCAAGAGAACTGCACTTCTTACAATTTCTTACAAGGCTCTGTCAGATCCTAGTAAGGCAGAGTTTCTGGGTTTTTCTCCTCACATGAATGGAAGATAAGTGGAAGAGCAACAAAGAAATGTTACCTGGCTTCAGGAGCACAAGTCCTGACACTGCTTTTAAGTGTTTAAAACTTTTTGTGTCTTCCCACCAAAAATATGCACAAGTTTTGTCTGGCAGTCCCACAGCCCCCTCAGGACATCACAACAGACAGGGCCATAACACAGCAAGCACAGGGACAGACAGGCACTGGGGGATCCTGCACATCTGCTGTGTTACCAAGACACACAGATGCCCTGTTAATCAGCAGCTGGAAGTGGGGTCCAGCTCCTACAGCAGTGGGCTCTCGACAGCACTCCAGGAGGGATCAGGGACAGGAAATCTGCTCACACTGAAGGTGGAGGAGCTGGCAGTGATGCTGCTTAGCTCACAGTGTTCCCATGCTGTCCTTGCTCTTAGGATAAGCAGGCAAGTTGAAACACAATTTTCTGCCATGTTCTACTCCCTTTTAGCTCACCACAGTGGCAAATCTAATTTCCAGGGAGAGCCCATGGCGCCTAGAGATCCCTGGCTGGCAGAGAAGCTGCACAGAGGTGCCTCACTGTCCCCATTAATGTCCTCTGGGGAGCAGACAGTGGCAGGCAGATGACTCTCTGCTGGAGAAGGTCAGAGACTGCACTGATTTCTGCCATGGATGAATAGGTTGGACTAACTGGGATCATGGAGCAGCAGGAACAATTTAAGGTCACTTCACCACACATTCAAATCAACAGACAGGGATCACACAACTCAAATGCTGGACTGTGCATATCCCAAGTGTAAACAAGAACTCTAGCTTTTTGAATAAGAGTTATCACACAAAATTCAGTGAATCGCTCTCCCTCTTTTCTCATGCATCATATTGAAGCAGTAAGGGGAAACACTCTGGGTACTGCTACATCCTGCTAAGCTCTGTCTGATTTCCTACCAGCTTTACCATCACCTCATCAGTCTTTGGGATGAGGCAAAAAAAGCAATCTGATGTTATTATGTAGTAATGAACTTTCACAAGAAGCAATACCATGAAGCAAAAAAGAATTCAGAAAAAAAAATTAAATAAATTTTCAAGATGTGGCACTGCTAAACCACAGCAGTAAAAAGAAGAGGATTTGCTCTGTGCAATGGGAGCAATGCATCACAGCCCCAGTGACATCAGGGCCAGTTAACAGCAGTTTCTGATTCATGAGGGGAGGTGAGACAGTTTATCTGACTCACCAGTTTGTTTGATGCAGGCTATTTCTGCAGCATGTTTTCTGGGCTTTCTCCGGCCTTGTTTTCAGTGTCCCAGCAAAGGGAGGCAAGGTATCCCCAGGGAGATTAGTATATAGCTGTCCTGGGGATTCCATACATCAGACAGGATACCTCTTAAACTGCTTTTTACCCAGTACTAGTCTTGATTTTCCACTTTTTTTAAACTCTGGGATATCATACCTGTGGGTTTGCAGTGCACAAATACTATTATACAGCCAGAACTGAAGAGTTTGGGCATTTTTCATTTACTTTGCACTTTGTTGCAAAGGTGTCAAAAAAGTGCTTGAGAATTCAGGCCATCCCCTGCTTGAGGAACAAAAACATTTCATCCTGGGTAGCCAAACTTCCACCTTTCTAAAGCTGCCTCCCTTCTGAACAGGCCAGCACTGTGAGATCTCCTCCTGCCTGCACGATCAGAGCCCCTGTGTCCACTTGCAAGGGACAGAAGCAGCAGGAAGCAATGAGCCCTTCCTTCAGGTGGGCCTGGGCTGGGGCAGCATCAATGTGCATGTGGTGACATCATGAAATGAGAAAGCTGAAGTCAGAGTGGAGGGACATCTCACCTAACCCTGAACATCTACAGAGAGACACCTGCAGCTGATCTTCTCGTCCTCTCCTTCCTTCCTAACCAGTGGAAATAAATAGGATATTTCTGAGACTCTATTAACCTGTCTTATTTGGATGCCTACTTCAGGACAAGTTGCAGCCTGGGAATATCTGCATCTGCAGCAAGCCAAGGTGGAGGCATTCACATTTGTTCTAGAGCACTCCAGCTACAAACCAAGAAGAAAGACACAAATTTACAAAATTAAAGTGGAGGAAAGAGAGCAGGAGGAGAGGCAGAGCTGTAATATTAAGCAAAAAAAACCAACCCAAACAACAACAAAACAAACTTTAGGGGGGACAAAACCAAATTCAGTCCTGAAGGAAAAAGCAAGAATGGCTAGGTCAGAAAGCTACAAAAAATCGCTTCAAACAAACAACAAAACCAAGCTGGTTTGTGCTTGCCATCACCGCCCTTACAGTTCTTTTAATGCACACCGGTCAACACTTGCACTGTTTGTGGTTACTCCAGTCCTGTGGTCCCACCCTTCTAGCTTTGAGATTTTAGTTTGCTTTTTTATTTCAATCTTTGGAAATCTATGCTGCAGTCCAGGTCATTTTATAGCATAAGATAATTTTGCCAAAGAGAAGACAGGCATCTGTGAGCTGAGCTGCCACTGTTGTCACTTCCATTTTAGCACTCTGGATGGTGCAGTCAAGCTGAGAAACCTTTTGGGCAGCCTTGGACAAACCTCAAGCCATTGCTGCAGAATTGTTGAAGGGTAGAGCTGCACGGTGGGAGAGGCTGATGTGTGTTTGCTTCCCAGCTGAAGGGCCTGTGTCAAAGAGAGGCTTCATAGCTGCAGCTCCAGCTGGCACCTGCTGGGGAACGGCGTTACCCGTGGAAGGGTAACAACACCGAGGTGAGACACAGAGCCTTGCTGCAATAGGGTCCTAAAGAGCTCCCCACCACTCCACTTATTTCCTGGAAAGGATGAGAGTCGTGTCTGCGAGCCCTGCTGGGGAGCAAACGCCTGGAACATATGCAACCCTGGTTGTTGCGAGGCTGAGGCAGGCACGCAAGCAGCAGTTCTGCTGGATGGTGGAGCTTCCAGCTGCCTTTGCTGATGCTGTGCTCTAATGGATGAGCATGCAGGCTCCTCTCCAAGTCTCTCCACTGCCCTACATTAGTGAAATTAGGTTGAGTGGATTTCCGGGTAAAACACTGTCTCTTGGGACATGCCCAGCTCCCGTCTGACTTGCCAAGATTAATTAAATCAGAGCAGACATCAGCTTATGACCACAGTAGCAGCAACCTCTCTGATGATCATTTTTTTGTGACTGGTGGCTTGGGTTTTGTTTTCCTTTTTGTCTCTGTTCCACTGCAGATCTTTAAATTACCACAGCCAACGCCAAGAGATGAGAAATTGCACAACACTCTGGGATTCTAATACAGAGGCAGAGATTTTGCTTTTGCTGCTTTCTGAGTGTTTGCATAATTATTGCTGATATTGACTGTGCAGCTAGAACTCTCCTGTGCATTCGCACTGAAGTACTGTCCAAATCTACTCAGACACTGCTCTCTCTAGCATTTGTTGTGCTTCCTCCTATCTCTGTCCTTTGCCAGCTACAGCTTGGGCAGAGATGGAACTGAAAACCTGTTCCTCATCCAGTCGTCACTCTGCTCCCAAATATTAATCTGGACTTTCCTGTTCTGTTTTAAGAAGATCACACATGACCCAGAGATGACTCTACTTTTTTGTTGTTTTTAGTATAAGGAGCACTGGAAAGCCTCATTTAAAATCCCTGCCCTGAGCATCTCCTAGTTTTAATGACATTTGGATCCAGATTTGGATCCAGGCTTCACAGCTTGATTCATCTGTCCCAATCCATCTGTCCTTCTAGCCAGCCAGAAGCCTATTCCAGGCAGACACTGGTAGGTCTGAGACTGCTGAAACAAGACACACTTCAGGTTCAGAGCTGTGCTTATACAGTTCTCTTTCTGATCCATGTTAGCCCATTGCAGTCAGCCCTATGAGGCATCACATGCAGAGCTAAAATCCTCCCCCCTACCGACTTGCTGCTTATGAAAACTGACTTAAACTTCTGCTGCCCCAGCTAAACACCGAGAAATGAAGGAATTGGGTATTTCAGATAAGTGGCTGTGTCTGGTCCAGGGTATTGACTTGTATGATTGCTCCCAAATCCCTGGTGAATCCCTCTCTCAGTAGAGACAGACCCATGGTACTGATTCCTGTGAGCCCTGGGGGTCCCAGTGAACACTCCCTGGTGAACCTGGGAGATCTGCAAACCCTCAGCACACCCTGCAACAAGGTGGTGAGGAGGAATGTCCCCAGTGCAGGCAGCAGGCAGGAGGTCCAGGGAAGTCACCCAGTAATTACTGGAAAGAAGCAAGCAAGTCAGCCTGTTAAGGTTGAAACACAAATGTTAATATGGCCCCAATACATGGTAGCTTGGGCCTCCTATTCCTGTACAACCTTATCTTTTTCCAGAACCATGTAAGAATGGTTCAGTTGTCTCAACAGTGAGGAAAAGAAAGCAAAAAAAAAACCAACTTCTGCAAGTCCCGTGGTTGGTAATTTTGGTCCAAGCTTGGACAGCTGCCTCTTTTTCTGATCCTGCTAAATCCTCAGAGGACAGGCAGACACAGTTCTGTCGCCCCAGCTGCCTTTGCGCTTCGTTGGGCTGAAGAGCCAGTGGCTTAGGGATTTCCACTCCTTCTCATCCCACCCCATGCCTTTCTTCCTCCAGCACCACCATGGAAATCCAAGCCTACTTTGGCATCCATGTGTACAGTAGATGGAAAGGGAGGGAATGGAGGGAGAGATGCTCAGGGTGTGCAGCAATGGGGAGGGGGTGTTGAGGGGAGTCAGGCTCACAGCTCCATTGCAAAGCATCTTTCACAGTGTCTAGACACCAGCTGCCAGGTTGCCACGGAAACTCCCCAACTTTGGCTGAGGAAGGGAGCACTGAGGTCCCCAGAGAAATGGGAGTGATGGAGGAAGAGGGTGGGGAGAGAAAAGGGAGGATGTTCCTTGTGAATGTGAGGTGTTAACCCTGTTACAGCTACGTTTGCAAATATTCTTCCATCCTGGAGAATGGGAAAGAAGCAGCTCTCTTTCTTTCTTCCACTGTTGTTTCTTTTCCACATCCATGGATGCAGCCAGACATGGAAGCTGAGAAAAATGACATACCTCCTGCTGACTGTTCATTTACTGCTGCTGATTACCAGCACTTCCTTCCCAAACTTTCTGCCTGCTGAACCCATACCTGGGCAATTTCAATCCAGCTACTACTGGAAGAAGCCCTACCAGAGTGGTTAGGTTTTCAGACAGCAAGATCTCCTTTGGCAAGGCCAGTCCCTTGGCCACTGTCACACTACAAGCAAAGGCAGCTCCAGGGAGGACAGGGTGCTGCCACCAGGCAGCAGTGTCATCTGTCACGGTGCTTCTGTGGGATGCTTTGTTGCACCAGAAAGTGATGGGCAGGTGGGAGGCTGCCTAGTACAGTGGCCAAAGGCAAGGTAAAAAAGCTCTTTCAGGGTAAGAGTGCCTTGGAGGCAAATATTTTACACTGCCATTGAGTGGCCTCCTACCAAACAGCATCAAAGGTGCTGTGACCTCAGAGGTGCTGTGACCTCAGACCTCTACCAAAGTTCTGTGGTCTTCACAGCCAGGGAGCTTGAAGGGGAGAAATGGGAAGTGACTGGTGCAGGGTGTCCCCAGCCATCAGCTGGGATCAGAATTGATCTGATGAACAACCAGGTGCTCAGATGTCCTGATGAACCAGAAGGGCTCCCTCCAGGAGTGATTCCAAGCTACCAGCCCCTCTATCTCCTGCGTTCATTACTTCACCTGAGGAAAACCTTAGCAAAAATTGCCCACAAGTTGTTCTTTACTCCTCTTCTCCCCTGCCCCTGTTGATTTCACATAGGTCCTGCAGACCAGAACAGGTAGTCTTTAATTCCTTAAATACCTTATGATTCAAAGAGCTTGAATATAGAGCTTTTAACTTCCAGCTGTGGAATATACCTGTTGACAGCTGCTCTTGTATTGGAAAACAGGATGTCCTCAGCTCAGACAACAGCATCCTTTTGTGCCACTCATCTTTTCACCCTTGCTGATTTAAGTGCTGGAGGATGGTTTAGAAAGAGGGCACATGAGGGGACAGAAGAACAAAGTCTTTCTAAGACACATCCATTTCTTGAGCTTCTTTACAGCAACTGCCTTAAGAGATTATAGGGGAGAAATCAGAAGAAAGATAAGAAGAAATGGAAATATCCCGAATAGATACAGGCCAATTGAACCTTATTGAAGTGACACATAATGATTGTTCTACAGCCAGGACATTCCTAGCAAAGTAATTAATTCAGGGAATGAAGCTTACAGCACTTCGGGGATGGAGGTTTGAATTTGGAGAGGCCAAGCAGATGCACAGAGAATAGCACAGCAAGTGACAGAAGTTTGACAGACAGATCAGGTCCTCAGAGGTCTGCCCATCTCACAGCTCTGCTGAGCAGCCTGGCAATGGTGGTAGGATCAGTAGGGGGATGAAAATGAACCTGAAACCGTGGCAGACTGCTGGCATTCATGCACTGCTGATCCTGAAATAAAGAGGGTTAAGAAGAGGAAGGAAACGTGCAGAGTGGTAGAGCCTTCGGGTTCTCCATCTACAGCTCCCACCTCCTCACAAAGGACTGACTGTGAAGCTCTTCTCCTCCCCTTTCCCAGCAAAACTGGCTAGGGAAAAGAAACTAAAGGAGGAAATCTTCTGTAATTGCAGCAAAATGGTCTAGAAATTCCTTCAGTGCATCCAGAATTAATGTGCTGCTCCTCCCCTCGTACTCCTCCCCCTTCAGCTGTCAGTGGCAGGAAGACAAATTGCTGCAGCCCTTACTACAAACCGTGCTCCCGCCTCCCTTCCCCCAGCCCAAAAGACATGTGCCATTCATAAGCTGCCTGACTGCTGGTCTCCATTATTAAAGCCTGGAAGACTGATAAATTGGGGATTCATGGAGCCTGCAAGCCTCCAACAACCACATTGCCATGGAAACCAGAGGCAGCCTCCATCTCCAGCAGAAATGATATTGATCTAGCTGAAGGCAGGGAATTACAATCAAGGGGAGGATATAAAATGTCTCTTTTTCTTCCCTTTGCCATCCTCCCATTTCGAGTTTAAATGAAGGAGAAATTTCATTTAGAGATCATTAGTTTGTTCCCGTCCATCATCATCCACCAAGGCTCTGTAAATTGGATGCTAAAATTAATTAAATGCCTGTTGTCAGGCTTTCCACAGCCATCTTCTTTATAACTGTCCCCAGCAGCTGCAACATCAACACCACCAGCTCTTTGCATCAAAGAAATTACTAATATGTCTCAAATGCACGGCTGGCACACCCATAGCATCCCAACGTGTTTTGTGCAGGATGAAACACAGGCACTCCTCTCCAGCAGTCAGTTTAGGCTTCATGATGTACCCAGGGAAACTCCTGGGAGTCTTTGCTTTTCATTTTGTCAGGAGGAGGCTTGAGAACCCAGACACAGGGAGAGGCATTTTGAAGTACAAACACTTGTAGGAAAAACCCCATTTTGAGACATCACAGAGGAATTGCTGGTGCAGAGCGATTCTCTCCTCTTCTTGAAATCCCTTATCTGGGACTGCTTAACAGCTCCTGTTCTGGGGATGGAAAGATCAGGAGTCACAGCACCTGTCCTGCAAAACTGGGTCCCAGATCATATAAAAGCCAGATGCTCCTGGTTTGACTTCAGGCAAGAGGTTGGGCTGTGCAGTCGTTCCTTCTGCCCCAAGAAATCTCTGTGACCAGAGGTGATGTTTGCTCAGTAAGTGGTCAGCTCCAGGGAAAAGGAGGTATAGGGCAGCCCTGAGCCTGGCACTGGCCATTTTCAAAGAGCCAAGTTGTGTAGCAGGAAGGAAGGAAGGAGCTGCCTGGAAAACCTCTCGTGAGTGCTCTTATTGCCAGCACCAGTCTTCTCTGTGAAGGTGGCAGCAGCTTGCATCAGTAATTCTGATTTTAATTCAAATTTGGCAAGCTCTGTTTTATTTTATTTTTGACCACTTTTGAGAGCCGTTCCTCCCAGTTGGAGAGGGACTTTGGAGTCTCTGCACTCTGAGTGCTGTGCCACGCCAGCCGATGCAGCTGTCCCAGAGTAGCCATCTCGGTTTAATTGGCTTTTCACAACAATTCCATCAAGCAGATAATGAATTCAGCCGTGACATGAGGGCACTCGGGGGGACAGCTGCAAATGCTGGGGAGACCACCTAGGGGCACAGCCAGGCAGCCCCATGCCCTGTGCACAGCCAGCTGTGCCACAGCCAGGATGCACCACCTCTCTGGAGCAGCAGGAATGTTTGGGTTGTCAACAGCTCTTCAGCATTTCCACAATGGTGGAAAAAAGTACCCTTACAGGGAGCTAAGACAGCTCTTTGCTGAGCTAGCCTGCAATGGCAAGGCTTCTCTTCTCACCAAAAGACATTTTCCTTGGCCCTGGCTCAGCTGTGAGCCCAAGCAGTAGCTGCTCCTCCACCATCTCGTGTGCTGCCAAAGTCTGCCATGANCCTGAGTTGGACTTTAGAGATTGGTTTAGAGTACAACTGACATGTTAGAGTAGGTAGTTGGTATTGGTAAAATTTTGTAAATAAAAAATACTTCTTGGACAGTGGTTGGGTCAGAGATACCGTACTGAAGGTGCGGGATCTCTGATCCGCCCAGTCCGGCCGCGTGTCTTGCTTTGCTGGGGATGCCTTGCAAAGCTGAACAAGAACTGATAGATAATTTAGAATAAACAGCCTTGATAACAGGGACTGGTGGACTCAACTTGTCGTCTCTGCCTTCAGTGTGAAACACCTAGGGCTAAGAGAAGACTGAAAACCTTATTACCTCGGGGAACAGCAACCCCAAGGAAACTCTCAGGGAACAGCAACCCTAGGGAAAGACCCTGACACCCCAGGGAACAGAAACTCCGAGGAGAATCTCAGGGAGGAGCAACTCCGAGAGAAGCCCAGCTCTGCACAGGTCCATGGAAGCTTCCAGTTAACACAGCTTCCATGTGCAGAGTTTGCACATTTTTGGCCAAGGTGGAGCAGCCCATAGTTTTGGCTTTAGCATCGTAATTTTGACAACAGTGGTCACAAGAAGAGGGCCTGATATGAGGCATGAACTCATCAGGCTTGAGCTGCTCTGACATTGCTCTGAAATTGCACTGAGGCATAGGAAGTGGCATCCCACCATTTTGTGCTCTTATTGTCTCCTCCTGCTGAGTTTATTTGCTATAAAGGTCCCTGGCTCAGGTCTTGCCTGCTGGTCACAGAGAAATGTTGTGAGGTATCCATGTGAATGAACACGTCTCTCTTACTCTTCCTCTCCTGCTGGAGCTGTTCCACTTCCATAAACCATTAAATATTTATTGGGCCAGAGGATAACATTGACTCTGTAGACCAGTGGTGAGGGCACTCATCTGGAATAGGGGAGACCAAATGCCACATCCTGGCTCCAGCAAACAATAAATAATTTATACAAAGAGGAATAGCTCCAGCAGGAGGGATCAGGGGAAAATGTGTGCAGCAGCCCAATGGCTTGCTTGCAAAGCTCACTGCATTTCAGCCTTGCAGGATAAGGCTCACCCTGTCTTCTGTCCCATTCAGGGAGGACCTGGCCATCACACGCTAGCTACTCTAAAAGAAGGCAAGGATTTTCTTACTACTTTATTCTACAAATTCCATAATTCCTGATAATGGTATATATATGCTTGGGTTTGAATAATTAAAGGGTTCTTTAATGAAAAAAAAATTATCACAGAAGAATTCCAGTCCAGCAAGACTCAGAAGCCCTGCAAGGTCGTGGTTTTAACTGTGATCAGGCTTAACTCCTCAGTTTGGCAGAACCATGTCTATGTGTTTTGCTAGAAATGAGGCCAAAAGTAGTTGCATGCTACATCACTTAGGAGCATCTGGAATTTTCTCTTTCTTCCCTGATGTAAAACTCAGTGACTTCATCCATCTTTCTTGCAGTCATTCAGCTTCAGCAATGAAAAAGGTTTCTATCTTGAGGCACAAAAAAAGAAAAAAAACCCACCACATTTTCTTTCTCATGCTTTGTCTCTTTATTGTGTGCAGTGAACAGTTCTGGGTTAGTGTCTTTGGAGACCAAAGTCTGCTGCTCAGCAGCAGGGCTGTGCATTTCTTCTCCATGCCTTCCTGGTGGGCCTCAGCTGTGTTTGTGCCATGAACAAGAGGTTTAGTCCAAACAGGCACGATACTTGGCCACACTGGTAAGTCTCCCAACAAAGGCCTGGTGATAGTGCTGGGATGGCTTTGTGGAAACATATCTTCAACCACAAAGATAAGCTTACAGGCAGGTGCCAAATTTGTTTGCAGTGTTTGAACAGAGCTGCAAAATCACGGTGGCACTCGTGCCTTGTCACTGTTTGGCAATAAAGAAGTCACCTCCTTTCACCACCCTGCATACCTGGTGTACCAGTCGAATAAGGGACTGTGAATGCAGACCAAGGGCCAGACAGAATTGCTGCTCCTATGAACTGTAGCTGCCCTACTGAAGATAAACTTACAGTAGCCCTGTGATAGGTTCCTGTGAATGTGGGGTATTTCCATCCCTTCTGAAAACAAGGGAAAGCCGAGAACCAATGTTACAAGATTTCCCCTTTGTTACGTTGCTGAGTGCCTTCCAGGGGGAGAAACATAGAGACCATTTGTGAGCAGATCTAAGAAAGGAGAGACTACTTCAGCTCGCAGGTATTTCTGAAGGGGGGCAAACCCCAGGCCAGGTTCGGTTTTCTGTGGTACATCCCTTGTTTCAGGAGCAATGACTGGAGGTTATTCTGAACTGTTTGTGGCACTGAGGCTGAAATCAGGGGTGAAATCCTAGCCTTACTTAAGCAGGGTAGGTAACATGGGATGTCTAAACTGAAATACATAGGCTTTTGTTTTTCCCACACCCAGGAAGGGAATGGAGTCTCATATTCCTTTGAAAACTAGATGG
This sequence comes from Cisticola juncidis, assembly GCA_013400215.1. Taxonomy (NCBI): domain Eukaryota; kingdom Metazoa; phylum Chordata; class Aves; order Passeriformes; family Cisticolidae; genus Cisticola; species Cisticola juncidis. The sequence goes on along the minus strand of VXBR01001719.1, from coordinate 1,107,059 downwards.
TTATGGACTTAGTTCACACAAGCTTGCATTTACTCCTCCCTGTTAGAGACTTGTGTCATTTCCAAACCAGTGTGTGCCCCAAGCTTTTAAGAACATCAAAGGTGTTTTTAAAAGTACTTGCCACCATCCCAACTTTAAATTACTTTTACTTGATTCCAACTTCTATCTTTTCAAGTGGTTATCAAGTAAAGTCTTTGAAACATTTTTCACAGCTGCTAAGACAGTTTTGTCAAAGTCAGCAGCGCTGGGGAATGCTCCTGCATAATGGTCACAGCTGTTGTTCCTGCTCTTCTATCCCTTCCCTGTACCTGCAATGCATTATCAGCTATGTTTTTGTACCACTGCACCCACTTCAGTGTTGGGATTTGGATGCTCTTCCAAATGTCAGAGAGATTTTCTTCTTCATTAAGCCCTGTAGGTTACAGGTAATGTCCAGTTATCATTACTAGCATTACCAATTACTGTGTTTTGCTGAAGGAAGATGGAGAGGTTGAACAGTGTCTTCCACCTTCTGCTTTCTTTCATAATGAAAAGAGGACTCATTTGCTATTGCCTCAAGGTACAGCTGGGAAGTCTGTCGTTCTTTGAACACTGGATAATTGGGACCTGATGACCTTTATCTAAGACTTATTTGCATGAAGCACTGAGTCTCACTTTTCTGGTCATTAGAGGAACAGCCTTTTCCTTTACATCCCTGGACCCTGTCCAGCTTCCCATAGTTCTTTTCCTGATTACACTACAGCCTAGCGAAGGGCAGGTGTCCAAGGTGGACTCCTGACTGCCAGGACTTCAGCTGAGATTTTCCACTCTGTTCCAGTGTCCCATGATGACACTGATGTAGCTAAGAATGCAGGAAAAGAAAAGAAGAAACATTTGCACAGATCAAATTCAGATTGGGTGATGATATAACCAAGGCTCTTTACATGGTACAGGCCAATAGAGCTAAAGGATATGTAAAGGGAACTTTTGGCAGGGAATACAGAAGTAGGAAAGGAGTCACAGTTCTAGTAACCTGCAAAACTACACCAGACTCTTCTTCAAAGAACAGCAAAGCACATGATAGCAGCACTCTCCATCATTTGAGTTTCCTACACACATTATTTTTAATATCTCGTCTATTTTCTGCCTGGAAAATATCCAGAGCAAAAGCCAGGAAATGAGAAAGCCCTTCTTTAAATCAAGCTTGCAGCATGAACGTCATCTTGAGAAATATTGTGCCCAGAAGCCTGTTCAAATTGAGCTTGTGTAATATGGTCTTTCACAGGTCTATTGGAGGTCCAGAACTGGAGGTGGAAGCTATCCCACAGAGCTGATGGCAGTGGCTTGACTTGCAAGCCTTCTGTCACTGCTTACATTTTCCTTGGTTCTCCTGGCCACTGCCCAGTTTCATAGATCATCACAGGGCTAAATAAAATATTTCAGTGGTGTCTTTACAAAATGAGTCATTGCAGTCATCAGTGCTCATTTAGTAGCTGTCTGCAAAAAGGAAAGAGGTTGGTGCGCATAAGGACTGGGATGGGGAACAAAACAGAAGAAATAACACCTCTCTGGAAACATGTAAAAAGTTACAGCTTTTTTTGGGCTAATGTGAAGAATATCTGTCATTCCATCTCATAAAACTGATTTGCAGATTTGAAAGGAGTGCAGAGAAAAGCAACAGAGTTCCTAAAAAGCATGGGAATAATTTCATATAAAAAGCAGTTGAAAGCATTGCTTGTGTTTTCTTCAGGAAAGAGATGAACAGCAAGAGCTGTGATACTCTGCCCTCTGTGCATAAATGCATACTGTATAATGCTATATACCATAATCAAAGGCATGAAGTAAGCCTATCACAAGCTTTTGCTATTTGTGTGACACAGCACAAGTACAGTATCTCCCTTAAAGATATTTAAGGCAATGGTGGCCAATTTGTCACTGAACTTTATGGCCCTTGTACAGTTGGTTGGAGTTGGGGAAACTGTTGATACTTAGTCAATCAGATATTTTGTGTGCATAGACACACACATACACACATATAATGTGCACTATAACACCACAGTTATATTAGCATCAAAAGAGAGAATACATCATGTTTTACCTGTTAAGCCAAATCTCAGACAGCAGAAGGCAGGGGTGAGTCCCAGCAGCAGAGAAGTTTACCCTAGATCTGCCCATCTAGTGTTTTGTGCTAGCCACAGAGAGAGGTAAAACAAATGGATATTAGCTCTGACCTAGCTTGGCAATTTCTGTGTTCCTCTACCAGTTATTTCCATGGATCCTTACGAGTGCAACTTCACCTTGCCAGAGTCCATGAAATTTCCACAGAGATTGGAAGCAATCATTGCACTGACATTGATAATCCTGTATTAATGCACCTATTAAATAGCTCTTGAGGAATGTCAAACTAATCTGACTGTGCTGACCTGGTGAACTTTACAAATCCTTTACCTCTGCATGTGGCAGTCATCTGTACCACAGAGTCAGTATTTCTACTTTTGAATTTCAGCTCCCTGGAGCTGTAAATCCCAGCTGATACTCTGAAAGCTCATATCTAACTGAAAAGTACAGCCTACTTGATCCTAGTGTAAAGAGATGACACTAGCAGTGGTGCAGAGCACTTCTGACAGCTACAGCAAACAGCCATCCCTTAAATTTCATTGTCTGTCTGTCCAGACTGTCAAATGGTCTGCTATTTGAGCCCTTCTCAGCAGAAATTTTGTTTATTACTTATGACAGAAAGACTTTCTCCCACAGAGCATTTTCTGAAGATGATCTAAACGCAGATGCAGTGGGCCACTGTGGAAAACATTGTAATGAGAGTGATGTAGAGCAAAATCTATGTGAAGTTCAGCCACTGGTCATGCTGTGTTTTAGCATGAGCGACTACTGTACAACATGGCACACATTGTGACACTGACAGGCACTGCCCCAAACAATGTCACCCACACATGTGATTTGGAAGAGCAACAGCTGTAGTTACCAACATCAGAAGGGGTGAAAAATTGCTGTCACCTTTCTTATAATTGGCAGCTTTCACAAAATAAGCCAGTGACTCCAATAACCAGCCTTGAGTGTCCATGCATTTCTTACTGAGGTTCCAGAAAAACTGGTACCTCTTAGGTACAAAGGAGTGGTTACCCTGCTCTCCTCAAAAGTTCTTTTCCAGAGTTGGCCCACACCTTTTCATCAGTAAATATGTTTAATGTCATCTATGATTTTATTAAAAGAGGTCAAGTACTGCTTCACCATCAACCCACCAGTGCAGTTCCCACACCTAGAGGCAAGCTGCAGCTCGTTAGGAAACAGCAGACCTGAGGCCCACATGGGACAAGAGACAGTATTGCACTGCAACAGAGGAGGAAATCCTGCACCTGTGCCAGGTTGTGCTTAGGAAAATGGTGACATTGCACTTTTATCACCCTGCTCCTCACACAGTTATTTGCACCAGCTATGAAATAGGCAATGTTTATACCCATGAAGACACAATGGAAAGATTAAAATTTCAGAGCAACTGAGGAATGGAGACAGACTTCATATTTCAGCATGTGTCAGGCAACCTAAACTGCATTTATATAGTCTTACTTTGTTGCTGGAGTAGTACTACAGACAAGAAAATGCTGCCATGCTTGCTTAGAGTAGTTCCCTCTGGGGCAGCCATGGGAAGACTACTGTGTTTGCATTGCTTTCCTTGGCTGCCAGGTGTAGCAGCAGAGATAAGCTCCCTTGAAACAGGAATGGCAATGAGGTTGTTCTGCCTCATGCCAGCTACTCTTGGGCCAAGACTGAAATTCCAAGTCACACAGCTGCAATCCTCTTGCATGGTGCAGACTGCACATTCTGGCTGGCACAAGACAATAGAGAAGCCTCCCTTTCCAAATCTTTATACAGCTAGTGCTCCCAAAGAGCAGCAAGCCTTGTCCTTCCATCAGTGTGGGGATTGAACTGAAAACAAAGAACTGATTCAACTGTAAACCATGAAAAAGGATCCACAGGGACTTGCTCCCTCTGAGGGAGTGAAGGGAAGACGGTGCCTCCCAGTACTCTTTGCTTGCAGGATAGAGGGCCCTGGGGGAACTGCTAGTCCGCTTACAGGCAAAGCACTTGTCACCTGGCTGATTTTTCATTTCAGCTGTGAAGCTGCACCATTGTAAAGCTATTTCATGAAGCAGGAAAAGCATTCTTCCTTTTTCAACAAAAGAAGATCCATTTGTTTTCTTAGGCACAATTTACTGTTTCACATTTCTGGGCTTTGTATTCTTACCTGACAATCGGAGAGTTCTTTGATGTGAGAGCCAAACAAATTTGGACGTGAGACTTAAAAACTTGTGGAAGTACAAATCTAATTTAACACTCTGTGACATTCACCTTCTCTCCTCTCCAGGAGGACATCACAGCCCATCTTCTCCCTTAGTCTGCTGTGCTGGATGCTGATCTCATTTCAAAGCTGCACTACCAGACTCTTTCCAGTAACTCTCAGGGAGACTCTCTGGATTTAAGCCAATGCAACCATGATTAGAATGAGTCTTGATTCCTCCTCCATATGTAATATATAAATTTCCCCAATCACTTCTGGATTTTGTCCTGTTGAGTAGGTTGGCATCTAAGGGAGCCTCTCTAAGCATAACATCAACACCAAAGAGCCAAAAGCTGGATCATAAGAAGAAAACCTATAAATCTAAGTCTTGACAAGGATGCTCAGATGACAACTTCTTCACATTCCCGTCATCCAAAAGACCTGAAGAGATTTGAGAGACTGTCGTTTTTACACCAATCCTTCATTGCCACTGAACAAAGCCTGATTCATTTCATGCCTTACCCAGGCTGGAATCTGTGTCTTTTTTACATTTAGATACACTGAGGATTGCTTAGGAACTGCCCTACTGTACAGCTGGGAATGCCTGGGGTTCCAGACCAACTCCTATTGGATACAGGACAGTGGTTTGAAGCCATTTCTTAGGCCATTACCAAAAGACAGATAGAGCATGTAGAACTGAGTAACAAGGAGAGAGGTGAGGTCTGTCAGGGGAACTGCTGACTGGTACAAAAACCAAAATGTCTGTCCCCCACTCCAGAAATATTAAGCACTAAAAACTGTGCACTTCTCTTTATCTGGTCAGTTATTCCTTTCCCCACACCCTGTCTTTTTCTGTCCTGCCCATAGATAAAGGCAAAAACCTCTCCTGGGTATGAAATAAATATGAATTAAAAGGCCTTTTGCCTTTTGCTTGTGCTTGCACCAGGGAAGGTGCCCCCAGATAGCACGATGCAGCCATTGTAGTAAAATTCAAGGCAGATGAGCACCACCACCCCAAAGCAGCATGGTCGGCACGCCTCAGGGCAGTGGCAGCCAAGCGTGCCATGGCAACCAGCCAACCGATGACACTGGCCAGGAGCCAGTTTGATTTATTTTTGGCAGCCTGACACTGCAGGCCACTATGCCAGTCTTCGATCACAGAAACAATAAGAGATGACCTTCGAAGGCCAAGGGGACAGACGGAGCTGAAAGAGGATCTGTCCCTGGGCTGGAGGGACACTGGAGTGGCAGATGTCCCCGCTTTCATGGATGACCATCGCAGTCACACCAGCAACCACCAGTGGTCTGTTTGCTGAAGGAAGACTGGGAGAAGGGTTGAGACCTGGCAAATGTGTTTAAGTCTATGGAAAGAGTAAGCAACAAGAGAGAGAGAGGTTTAAAGATATGAGGGAGTAATAGGATGAAGATGGTAAAAAGAAAACACAGGCTTTTTGTCAGGAAATATTTCCTGTCTGTGGGTACTTTTGTACTGTGATTATGTTCTTCAGAGGAATATTCTTTATGAAGGAAGCAGCTTCCTACTATTGTGGACATTGTGCTATAGAGGGTATTGCAGAGCTCAGCCTGGAATCCTCAGAGAGATGTACAAGGAGACCTATTTAATCTTTTTTGCATTTCTTTCTTGGATGACTCTGGGGTCACTTAGCCAGCTGTTCAGGTTTGTGACTGGAAGGCTGATATCATACCGGAATAGGAATTCAAGAAAAATCTATATTCATTAACATTTCAAAGAGGCTATCAGCTTGACTCTGGCCACGTACCTCCCGTGTTTGCTTTCTGCAAACACTGCTAAGCTTGAGTGCTACTGCATGCATACTGAGTAAGAACAAATGGATGCACATACTGGTCTGGAACACTTGATCACTGAAAACTCATTTTTAAAAATACATTTGATTGTAGATTTTCCAGCTTCCTCTGTCGGCTGGATGTTTACATAAGTAATAGTATCATGTGCAAATGCATATTAAATTGTGCATTTTAAATGGCCACTTCAAATTATGTGTCCATGAATGGTTGGCCACTTCAAATGATGTTAAAAACAAGAGCTTGGGGAGGATACCTGAAAATGATTCAGAATATTGTGTAGAAATAAACCATTTTTTCCTAAGTGATGACTCAAAACAGGTGAAATAAATGAAAATTAAAATCAAATAGCTTACTACTATAAATGTCCTACTTCTATCCATTAGAGCAGATTAATCTGAATAAAAATGGAATGTCAATTCAAAGCAGAATCATTCTTGTTTAGGAATAAGGCATCCCAGATCTTAAATAATAGGGAACTAGCATTCATTTTCCTGTGTAAAGAGGGCCCCAAAACACTGATTCACCCTGCCCTATTCTAGCCACTGATGTTTATACCTTTGCCCAAGTATAAAACCAGTACAAGTACAGCATGCAACATAGCAAATTATATTTCACTAATCACATGACATTTATGTTGCCACTTAACTCATCATATAAAGTAAGAACACATGGCTGCAGACCTGGACAACTAAAAGCAAACATGGACAATTCAATTTCAAGGCTTATTTCTAGAAATATCTAAATAGGCAGAACCCTTTGTAGTTGTGTACAATCATTTCAGACTCACACTCTTGAAGGCTGCTCCCCTTTCCCATCCCTTAAATCACAAATGTCCTACATGAGCTCCTCTCCAAGTATTTAATCTGTCCTTTTGGGTATCTGTTTTTCCCTGTCTGCTTTTGCTGAGCAGGAATAGAGCTGCCTGAATTCCCAGGTTAGCTATGAGGCTTGGAAGTTTAATTGGAGAGTGGGAGTTGCAATTTGTGGAGGAGAAGTAGTGGGCCAAACGAAATCGTGAAGAAACATCTTTAAGTACAAGACTGGGTGCTGAGGCTCTCTAAAATTTGCATTAGGCTGTTTATGAACATCAAGGTGATGTGCAACATTTTCTCCCAACAAGCTAATGAATGCAGGCTGCCCTGTTCAACAGAGTATTTAATGAGTGTGGAGGCCAGTTTTCCTTGGTACTGCCTCTTGAGTTTCATGTGGAGCCTACCTCCAATGTTACTTTTGTTTGTTTGTTTGTTTATGTTCTATTTCTTCGATAAAATAGGAATGATCAAGAAAAAGAGAGAAAAGTATTCTCAGATCTTTGATGCATTTTCTACTCAGCTCAGTATCACAATTTATAATCAACTCTTCTTTATGGTTTGTTAACATTATATGTTTGTCAAAAAATGTCCCCTTTTGCTTCTCAAAACTCTTCATCCCTTCCTGGAAGGGGAAGGGGAACTGGTTAACCAGACTTGCACTCTGTCAACAGTGAGGAATTGAAAATACCTTCTAAAGTAACCTTTGGTATCCAACCTGCTCTTCTGTCCTCCCTCACTGAGCTGTCAGGGCCCTTGATCTTTCCACTCCCTATCTGATTCTCTTGCTACCCATGTCTGAATTAGCTGACACGTCTAAAAGTTCCATGCAAGCTTGCCTGGCACGGGTTACTCCAAGTAGAAACCATACAAGTATGCGTATGGATGAAACTATAAGCATTGCTGATACAATAAGATGTTCCTGACTAGGATGTGGTTGTACTAAGGATCTCAATCACACACCAGCAGATGGAAGAAAGACCCTTTTGACTCCAGGACCATCCCACCAACAAGGTCTCCTGCAGAACAAGAGAGCTTTGGTTTTGTGCGATTTTCAGTTAAAGTTGAAAGCCTCCAGTGATGTGGCCAAGTTGCCCCACTGGGGCTGTCTGTGTGAGTGTGACTGAGAAGGTTCATCACTATATTTATATTATGCAGATTTTGGGGAGCTCTCCCTCCAAGCCTCCCTGCCACCATGGAAAAAAGGGCTGATGGCACCTCCATCTAGAGGAGCAGGAACCTCAGCAGGAGCTGCCGTATTTCCAAAAGCGGATTGGAAGCAGGAAAGAGAGTATTAAGCATGAAATTAATCTCCCCCACCCCTAGAAAGTGGCAAGGGGATTCCCTCGTTAACTCTCGATCCGATCCCCACACCAGCTCCTGTTCCCAGGAGACCGAGGCAGGTATCCACCTCTGGAGAGCCCCCGTCCCTAGCGGGGCGCTCACTCACCTGTCTTCTCTTCGGTTTGGCTGCTCTCCACTGTCTCCATTTGGGGTTGCGCTGTTGCCTTGGCAGTAGCATCCTCTGCGGCAGGGGTGGCGGTGGCAGTGGTGTCAGCAGCAGGCACGTCGGCTTGTTTAGGCTCCTCTTTGTCTTGGGCTTCGTCAGCCTTCAAGGACGGCGAGTTATCAGTGGAAGCTTTAGTGGCACTTTCCCTTTCGGGGGCAGCGGCAGCAGCGGGCTTTTCCTCTGAGGAGGCAGCGGGAGTGGCAGCCTGTGGGGCTGGCTGCTCTGAGCCCGTGTCGGCGGCTCCATCTCCTTTTTTCTCCTCCGCTGGCGCGCTGCTGTCTTTGCTGCCCTCCTCCTGCTGGGCACTGTCAGCGGCGGCTGCTTCTGTGGCAGCGGCAGCCTCGCTTTCTTTGTTCTCGGCCGCTCCGCCGGCAGGGCCTTCCTCCTTCTTGTCGGCGGCATCAGTCTCAGATGCTGGGGCATCTCCCTTCTTCTCCCCCTTGAGCTTTTTCCTCGTTATGTGTCCGCGGAAGCTGGCCTGGATTTTGGTGGCTGCCTTATGAGCTTTATCTTCTGGTTTGATGCCATCTTGCTCGATCTTTTGGTCTCCGTCCTCATTTTTTTCAACCTTTGAAGGAGAACAAGGGAGGAGGGCAAAGGAGAAAAGAGGGAGATAAGTTAAGATTTCTTCAGGTGTAGCAGAAGCTCAAATTTTACTGAGAATATCCCACCTTCCCCTCCTGCTAATAAGTGAAAAGTTTCAAAACAGCCTTTCCATTTGGTATGAGTTTGGAGCCAGGTGGCCCTAATTTCATCCTAAGGCTTGACAGACATAGGCCTCCAGCCAAACCTCCAGCCAGATGTTTGTAAAAGGAATTTAAAGCCCCCCCATCATCTCTGTCAGCAATGCTGAGAGCATCTTGGCTGTGTGGAAAGGCTTTCACCAGCTGGGTTGTCTCTATTCCCATGATTTATTTTCCCATTCATTTTGAAATATACCAATTTTTTCCCCTACTCATTTTCAAAACACTCTCCTGAGGGAGATTTTCACAGTCCTTCCAAATCCACCTCTGCTTTCAAGTCGGCGTTTCCTTTTAATGACACCTTGTTTCACAGGTGTGTGACTCTAACGACACCGAGTGCTTTGTCTTTTATGGCTTTTTGGCTCGGGATGGCCATCAGAGAATAGGATTGCTGCCTGCCCTGTGCCAGACACACACGGATATTCACAGGATGTGCTCCTCACAAACGCCCCGCCCGCACCGCTCCAAGCCTCCGCTCTCCTCTCGTGGTTTCACTGAAGGATTAATGGGCAGATTAATATCACTCTTTCCAATTTCAGCTGGCTATTATTATTTCTTTGGCTGTTGGGGGGAATTCAGCCCTACAACAAAGAACAGGCATCCCCGTGTTTTTTTAGACTTAAATTGTGCATTAAAGCCTTAAATGGGACCAAAACAGAGCCCGTGCCTCATGCTGGTCTGCTGCAGAGAGATAATGCTCAGCTTATAAACCTTCACTGAATCCACAGGACAGACCACGCTTCACCCCAATAATTTAGCAGCCTTGGGCAAGAATCAGCTCAGCTGCATATTGATGAAAGGACACTGGTCTATTAATAGTCCCATCGGGAAGCATTCAAAAGGCCCATGTGGAAGCAGAGCCACTGGTCTCTTTGCTGTCTGCACCTGTTTCCATCACTGGCTCAGGTCACAAAACAAAGAACACAAGCTGACTGGGAAAGACAGAAGCATTTACTCCTGTTTGGGAAGAGGGAATCTCTCCTTTGGCCATTGCAACTGGGATGTGCCATCTGGGGAAAGGTCCTGGGCCAGAAAAGCAGAGAGAGGGGACAGTCTACAAGCATGCTCAACAAAAGTGTGGCAGGAAGAAGGGAGGAGAAGCCACTTCAATGTGTCAATATGCCACCGGAAACATCATGCCTGTGGAGAGGGGGAAAGAAGATTGGCCACAGCAGCAGCAGTTCCTGGGTAACAGATTGGAAGTGATCATTTCCATAGCACAAGACAGGCTCAAGCACACATGAGAGTGATGCTCAGCCAGGGAAGCAATCTGGTGTCCACTGCCACACCAGAGATGGTTTCCCTGTGTCCCACTGGGTCCCCAGTGAGCACAGGTCCCTCCCCCTAGCATTGGTGCCCATCATTCCTTAAGTGGGCATGGTGGCCAAGGAGTGAGCAGCCCCAAATCATCAAGGCAAAAGCCACCCCACATAGCTGTGCAGGGATGTGGATGGGTCTGTAAACAGCAGGAATTGAGACTGGAGGGGCACAGCATGCTTAAGTAGGGGGTGAAAAAGGCTGTGAATGGATATGTAAAATGCACTAATACACATAATTCTGCACAAGGAGTTTTTGCACTCCTGACCATGCCCAGGGACAAAATGGTTGTTGCACCAGTCATGGGGTGAGCATTATATCTACGCTTCTCCAAGTGCAATAAATGACACAGTATGAAAAGTGGGCTTTTCATGTCTGTCACAGCTTGTCAGAGAGCAGGTGATGGTTATATGCAAAGATGATACAGGCACCAGCAGGGTGCAACCACTCGTGTCTTGCACAGCTAGCTCAACACTGTTATTCAGCATCTGGTTAAGCTTTTCAGCCTACTTCAGCACAAGGAGGTGGAAACAAATTGGAGGAATATTTAAACTAGCCAGATAGTGCACAGCTCCACACAGGCTCATCCATCCTGTTCCTTAGGCAAGTTTTGCAGCGTGCAGTAATTCCTGTGTTGCTGTGGCAACCTAACTGCTTATACCTGAACTAGCTGGTTTAAGGAGATCTTGGATATGCCAGCATTACACTGTAGCCACAGCAACGTGAAAATAGACTGGTACTCCTTCAGAGAACTGTATAATGCTTAGATGCTGTAGCTTTGACTCCTTCTCCCCAAGGACTGAGGCTAGTTTTAAACAGCAGCAAGATTGGGAGACCGGAAAGACAATTTAGATATAACTACAAGGCCTTAAGGCTCCAGTCCTGCAAAACCATTAGTGAATGTGACAAAATTGTTAATCCCTGGAGAAACAAGAAAAACATTGACTGAAGGGAGATCTCTCTTGCCACTGGCCCTGTTGCTCTCATATCCCACATAATTCCTACACCAACCAAGACAGCTATTACAGGTCGTGGACTGCTGCATGCCTGACTCTGACTCCAGAGCTGCCCTGTCACCTAGGCTATGCAGCCCTGTAAAGGTTTATCTCCTTCCCCTGCTAGCCAGAACCCAGGGCACAGTGAGCCACAGGGTTGGCCCTGTGTCCCTGTCACCTGGCACCTACAGCACAGCAGAGCTAAAAGGCTCCTTTGCTATTCCATTGACATCACTGTCCTATTCTCCCAGTTGGGAAGAAATCCATTTGAGTCCTTGCCAGATCCCAAGTTGGGCAACTGCAAAATATATTTCCAGTAGGATGTTTTCAGCATAAATTCAGATACAAAAGAAATATGAGACTGGGGCAGAGGTGTAATTCAAGATTGTGGATGAAAGAAATGTACTAATAGTTTATCTTTGCCAACTGTGGCCCTCTGGAATCTGGTTTCTATTTGGTCCTTTCCCTGTAAAGCATTCCAGGAATTTGAAATTATTTTTTCTTCAAACTACTGGCCTGCAGCTACTTCTGGGGTAGGACACGGTATCCATAAAGTATGGATGTCATGTTGTATAACAACAGGTTGGGTAACAGACAGGTTGTTCAGGGGGAAACTTTTGTTCACACACACACAAAAAAAACCAAAAAAAAANCCAAGGGCTTTTCATCTGTGGATTATGTGCACGGCAGATAAACCTTAATTAAGGAAGCGCTCAAAAATAACCTGTATACAGCAGAAGCTCCTGGAAAGCAATTTGTCTTCCTTGGAAAACTAAAAGGGTGAGTCAGCCCTGCCAGGATGCATTCAAAACCATCTCAGTGGAAAACAAGAAAGCTGTCTATCTATCTCCCAAGTGTTCACGACATCTTGGCTGTAGTATTGTGGTTAGAATAATGTGACTATTATTACTGGTGTTTGCATGGAATCTAGAGTTCCCAGCCAGGAATCAGGTCTGGTAGGGATAGGTTTCAGATATTAGTATTCTTACTTCCCCATCCCCTTCATCCCCTTCATTTACACATTTATGTGTAAAGTAAGCTCACATTAATGCTTAATACTGACATATTCATGATACTGTTAGGGTACACTCAATATATTCTCATTTTACACGGAGCAACTGTCCTCTATTTCATTTAGTTTTAAACAAATTATGTCTCCTGTAATGGCAAAAAGGTATCACTGAGGGAGGTGGATGAAGAGCTAAACAGATCTAGAAAAGGACGTAGTCAAACATGTCAGTTTTTTATTCAGACCATCCTCACACACCCAATGAAGCCAGTGTGCAAAGCTTTGCCTCTATGAAACACACATTTATTTCCCTGTCCACACAGCACACAGCATCTTTCCAGTCCTAGAGGGATGATCCTCTCACCATCCCCATCTGCTTGTCTGCCACACCTCCAGGTTTCTAGGACATCCCTTCCCAGGCAGACTGTTCTTGTAAGTGAGAATTTCCTTGCTATTACGTAGCTGAGAGAGTAGGAGATAAGAAATTAATGTTAAATCACAGATAGGGCAGAGGTTAGTTTTTAGGTACCAGGAATGTAGAAATTTCCTGGAGCCATGACAAGAAGATTTCTAATCTCTGGCAGTTTTTACACCTTCCACCCCCAAACTCACATCTTGTAGGGGGAGGGGGGCTGGTGTCAAATTATGTCAAAAAATTAAGGAAGTATTACTACAACCTCCAGACCCTTTTAAATATCTCCTGTGCTGGTATTTCAGGAAAGGAGGAATAGAGAACTTAGGTATTTTCTAGATGTTCCATGTGTTTGCAGCCCTATATAGGCACAGAAAGGAGAGGACTGAGTGCTTTGGTGCTTGCTTGCTGTTAGTCCACTTGTCTCTCATGGTGTACCTCATTGCCTTTCCTTGGAAAAATAATCACATTGTTTTCTATTCTGAATGCTGTGGTGGAGAAACCAAGGAAGAATTTACTGTTTTACTGAAAGGGGGTTGAATATTACACAGCTTCCTCTGCTTCTCTCTCCAGCTCTCCTTTTCCTGGTGTTTCTCTGCCCTCCAATATGTAGCATGTATCAAACTCCTTAGTGTTCACCCTAGGATCAGGCTGCTATATGCTATAGCCATGCCCTATGCTCATCCATCACCCTGGTATCCTGCTCCTTTCTGCCCATAGTTAGGAGTTCCTCTGGGTGACACCAACTCCCAGAGCCCTTTGATAAACGTGGCCATCTCCCAGTGTTGTGAAAACTGCATGTAGGGAGCCCAGAATAAGGATTTACACACCTTTCACCAGACAAGGCATCAATACTGGCCAGAGCCTGGACATCATAGGACCATTGACACTTACCAATAACCCACTTCACCCATTTCACCCAAGGGAAAGATGATACATGATTGTTATTGGAAAAAAATCACCCAACACAAGCCACTGTGTTATTCACACAAAGAAACAAGGTCCCAAAGTCATTCTTTTCTCATGACATCTGTGCTAAAGTATGTGCATAAACTTTTCCTTCAGTTCTTTAGGTGAAGTAGGGCTGAATCACCCAAACATCTGTGTTATTTGTGGGGTTAAGATGCATCGTAGCCCATGCTCTGTTCTTGACTAAAAGACAATGTATGTTCTTACTCATGCTATTCAAGGCCACTTGGGCCTAGACTCAAAGAAATTTAGACATCCAACTCCCAGTGATTTCCCAGGATTGAGTCACCTCAGCGTTTTTCATGGGCCTGGCTCCACACAACCTGATTTCTCTCAGAGATGGCATTTAAGGAGCAGAATGTATTAAAAAAAAAAAAAGACCAGCTGTCTCCCCAGAAGGAGTGAAGCATGGACACGTGAAAGAGAGAAAAGGCTTTCACGCTTTGGGAAGTGAGGAAGCAATTTAGCACAAAGAACAGCTTTTTTTAACCCAGTTAAATGGTGTGAGGACACCTGGCTAGAGGATAGCACCTGTCAGCACAACCTGTCTTCAAGGCGAGGAAACAGAGTTCCTTTATTTTCCCAGGATGACTGTGGTGATGGTTGGTAAAACACCCTTGAGAAAGAAAAGGTTAATTCCTCCCTCTGAAGGCCTAGGCAGGATTGTTCCCCAGGGTATAACTAGCAGGGTTTCAGCTCTCCAGTTTCAAATCCTTTAACAATGGGGTTTCCAACCTTTCCTCTACAAGCTCTCTTTATATGTAGGAAAATTCCCCTCTATTTTATGGTGCCTAGATTAAAATAAAATTAATCGGGCAGATGGATGTATTCACTCGTGTGAATATGGCTTTGAAGAGGAGCCAATCTAAGCTACACATATTTAGATATTTCTAGTGAGCCTTCACAATAAATCCACACACTCCTCACCTGCTTTGTGACTCTCCCTTCTGTTTGTCACCCTGTTTCTGTTAAGTTGGTGGTCAACCACAGTGTCCTGTACCACCCTGAAGCTCCAACAGTTCCAGCACTTAAATGGAAAAAAGGCACTCACTACTGTTTATGGTGCCTTTGCAGGCTGGGTGAGAGAAACTAGAGCCTTGCTCCTGAAGGGGACACAAAGTGGATGATGTTCAGGATGATCTTCATGCTTCTGGAACAAAGAGGCTCACAGGAGAAAACACTTGCTTTGGATCTGGTCAGGATTCCATGAAGCACTTAGGTGGTTGTGGGGCACAGGCTGCACTCACTCATCTTTCAATTCAAAGTGCCCAGAGTCTCAGAGACAGGAATGGCAGGAACTTGAGAAGGTGGTGCTTTTGTAGTTCATGCCAGGAGTATGTGTATACTCTGGGGTGTGGCCTATGTGTATGAGGGCACTCCAGGGCGCAGGGTCTGTGGGGACTGTGTCAAAGGTCTCGAGTGTTTGGCAAAATCAACACCTATGCTCTTGCCTGAGGTTGGATCCTGGTGTGTACTGTACTGTCAGTTGTGTCTAGTCTCCTTTTTGGAGGGAAATACTTGTGTCACTCCAGATGGAACCAGTCAGCAGGCATTCAAATCAAGGGATCAAAGCCTAGAAAGGAAGCAGGAAGGTGTCCAAGCTGACAGTGTAAATCTACTCCCAAAATAGCCCCTATTGAAGAAATACAGCAAGAGGACCAGGTGAAAAATTTCCCTTGAACTATGCTTTGATTAGAAAAGTCCCTTTAAAAACAGGTGCTTTTCTATGCAAATGTGCTTACATAGAAATGCAATCTTGGATGTCACTGGACTAAAGAGAAATTTTATCTTTTTAAGCTCAAATTACTGAGTGGTTTGGTTGGTTGTGTTTGGGGCAGTTTGGGCAGGGATGGTTTCTGCTGTGTGGACTGCTTTGAAGTAGCTCCTTCAGACTCTGAATCCACAGTCTGCTGACTATGAGCAGGTAATGAAACACAGAATTATCAATGTCTCTCCCTTCCAACCTTTTCTCTCCCAGTCCGTTTTGGGTTTTTTTTTTTCTTTGTTTGTTTGTTGTTTTGTTGTTTTTTGGGTTTTTTTATCCTTGCTTGCTCACTTTTGGACTCCACAAAATTTTTCAGGGAATTGTTATTAGCCTCTGGTGTCTCAGAGTGCCTGCCCCCATGAAAGCTGGACACATTTGATTCTGATCTAGCTGCACCCAGGGCACAGAGGCTAATTTCCTGCTCAGACTTGCTCCCCCGAGATCTTGGGCAGGCAGCTGCTGAGATTCCCCAGAGTCCAGGCTTATGCAGGGTCTCCAGAATGACTTCCACAGGAAGCAGAAGCTTGTGTCCTGCTCCTAGTCCATTCCCTCCATGGCAACACATCACATCCTTCAGGCCAGTCAACAGCACTCAGCTTGGTGTAGCCTGCAAATATGCTGATGGTGCACTTGATCCCACTGTTTCTGTCACTGAGGAAGACATTAAATAGCACTGGTCCCCATATGGACCCCTAAAGGTCACCACCTGTCATCAGTGTCTACAGGGGCTCCAAGCTGTTGACTGCCACCCTCTGGAGGTAAATGTCCAATTCCACTTCCCCCCAATGAGTCCTTCCATCAAATCAATCTCTCCAGTTTAGAGAGAAGGATGTAATTGGGGACCATGTCAAAGGCCTTGCAGAAGTCCAAATGGTGACATCTGTAGCCCTTCCCCTGCTCACTGGGGTAGTCACTCCATCACAGAAAACCACTAGGGTGGTCAGGCGGGATTTGCCCTTTGTGACACCACCACTGCTTTACACCTAGCACCTGCCCAAAGAAGAAAAGGTGTGTCATCTGCTGAGCTGCAGCTAGAGCTGGGGTGAAACCCTGTGGCTGCCACCTGTGCCTTCAGTAACCCACAGCAACTAAACTTCAGGAGGGACAAAGGTGTGTATCCCAGTTGAAATTACAGGGTGAGCTGAAGAAAGCAGAAACCAGGATTTTTGAATGGGATCTGGCAAGGGCAGTGAAGTAAGTACTGCCTTTCTTACTGTTCCATAAACCTACTGGTAATGCCTTTGTCTTTTGTTCTTCCAGGCTTGAAAGAGAACCTAGCCCCAAGCATCACCTTATCCAACAGTTTCCCCACTCCGTGAGGAGCACTGAACAATTTTTCTAGTCATCAGAGCTGCTCTTAGCAAAACCCAAAAAACCAGAGTTGTAGGTCTACGTGATTTGATAGACTGGCTTTAAAACAGCTCTGCCTAAGACATTCTCTTCCATAGCCTCTTCAGCTTTAGTTCCAAATAGACCAATCCCACAACCTGGCTGCAGAACTGAACTCCATGTGCACCATGATATTGTATCCCCAAAGAGCAGCAAAGGCTCCTACCTGTTGGTACAGACTCTATCTTCTCACTGGGGCAGCTGGCTTTTTCTCAGCTTCTGGTTTTGGTGGATTCAACAGGTCTCACTGGCATGGTCTGTCCTTAACCAGCCAGGAGTAGCCCTACTGGCTTCTCCCTCTGTGGGATTTCCTGACCCTTTAAAACCAGCCTAGCTTCACTAGGACTGGATATCAGCCTAGCTGCTGGAAGGCAGAGAATGATGGTGTTGAGTCTGATCTGATCTGCATGGAAGCTCAGTTTAGTGATTTGTGTTGTGGATCTTCATGCCCAGTGGGGCTTGACTGACCCTGAGATTGCCCCTGTGCATCCCCTGACTTGCCCTGGCCATTGTCTCCACCCACCTTCAGTGCAGTGGTGTTGATATTTGACCCACAGAACTTCTACAAGATTTATGATATGACTGTTGTGACAGCCTGTGTATGAACTCACCACAAGCAGTGGGTAAGACATGGACCCATCCTATGAATCTGAATTCTTCACAGCAAGCACATGTCTTGGATGCCAGGGACCTTACAGAAAACCCTATGTGAAATTATTCTTGGCCTACATTTGTTGTTTATTTCTCATACATGTTTAAAGCAGAAGCAGAGAAAGGAGAGATATCCATACCCATATCTCCTCCCTGCTTGGGCACTACTACAGGTGAGAACAGGAAGAGTGAGACCTACTTTTGAGATATCAAATACAGGAGACAGATCACTAGTCCCACTGTGAGCTCTTACATACTGCTGACTCACAGAAAAGCGTGAGAAGACCCAGACCATCTTTTTTCTATTCCCTCTATCCCAACTTACTAACTTATTAACAGTTGTACAAAAATCTTGTTTGAAGTCCAGTGCCAAAAGCAATGTCAGTTGATGAAAGTGGAGTTGAATTTTATTCATTCCAGTAACGTTTTGCTGAGGATAATTTTTACAAGACCTCTATAGTCCGCTGCTCCAAACAACTTACAAATGGAGACATTGTTCAGTTCCAGAAGGACTCTGAACATAATTAAATTAGTATTTTTAGTGCTGCAAGAACCTCAAATGCACGGTGTGTAGCTCAGTAAAGCATTGTGCAATATTTAAGCCATGCTCTTATCTACTTCCTCCTGTCACTGCAGGATGAGAACATCCTGGCTTAAGTGTCTGCCAGAAGGTCTCCAGAGGGGACACGTATGACACAGCTTCTTTCACCCAAGAATCTGGACTTGACTGCCTGAGACCCTGCCCAGTTTGTGTAACTCCAGTGCTTCCCAAGCACTGATCAATCAGGCCTGAGGCTGCAGCTGTCACTCCTGAGCAGCACAGTCCTGAGGGCATAATGTTGTGCCATACCCCTCTCCTTTCTCCCCTCTCCTCTCTTCGGGTGGATTGTCACCAGGCTACCGGCATGGATTTGACTGGGAAGATCCTGAACACAGGACTCCATAACCCCAGGGCTTAATCACTTTTTCTAGACCCTGGCACTGAGCTATGGGAAATGCACATGTGGCTTTGGGCCATTTTGTTTCCTCTTTTGCTCCTTTACTGTATTCAACTCTATTGAAAAGGGGGGAGGGGGAGGTAAGCCTGCAGTGCCTGTTGCAAAAACCTCTTTGTGGACCCTTCTATTTTAGTGCTATAAAGACTCCCAACCAAAGGGAACATGTTGAATAGATGTGCTAGGGAAAAAAACACAAGTCTTTGGATCCACCACCTATAAGGGCTAGCATATCACAGTCACATTTAAATAGTCATCCAGATTTTCTCCTAATCTTCCTGCTGAAGGACAACTGTTATTTATTTCATTTTTTTCACTGCCTGGGCTTCCTGTTTTAAAGCTGCTCTTAAAAGAGGGCTTCAATAAGTATCCAGTATTTTGGTCGTAAGGTCTTCCAGGTTTTTTCCATCCTTCAGTCAGGAAGCATGTCAGTAGCCTCAAAGCACTGCATATTGTAATGTCTTTTCCCCAGGCACACAGTTTGTTTGACTCTGCAGCTGGTGCATCTGTAGCAGATCTGTACTCTACATCCAGAAACCCCCAGAGCCCAGCCTGTGGGGGGCTTTACTCAGAGGCCCCCTGGCAGAGAAGCTAAGAGAAAAAGGATCACAGTAAGGACTCCTAGGATGGCTGGGCAGGCAGAGTGCACAGGGCTACTTCCACATCTTTCTACTCTGATCCAGGTGTGATGTGGAAAAAGGGTTTTCCTCCTGAGGGGGACTTATGGGTTTCCAGAAAAGGAACATTCTTCCCTCAGGAACTCATGCAAAGCCAGACAGAAAGCACTGGCAAGCTTGCACAGTTGATCTAACACCAGAAAATGGACAGTGTTTCCACTTCTCTTAGTAAGGGCCAGCTCACACTGAAAAGCTTTGTCACACACTAAAGAGGAAACAATTTAAAATCTCCAGGGTCCACTAGACCCTCTGTGTACAGTGCAGCATGGCTGATTTTGTTCATCCACCCTGCAGGAATGGTTTTTACCAGTCTTTGGACATTTGCCCCCAAAAATGACTCTCTGGGTTCCTGTGGCAGTTTATTCCTTCACTGAACTAAAGAATTCCTCCCAGCATTTCAGCCAGCCCCTGCATCTTGTCCATCTTGTCCATGCTGACATTAGTTTGTTTCTGCTTTCTTCGTACACTCCTTCATATATCAATAACTCTCAGTTGCCATACCAGCTTCTTTGTCAGAGCCCTCCTCCCAGCCCTCTTAAACCCTAACCAGAGATCTTACTTGATTACTGAATTTACATTTGTTCTACTGAGAAATTACTAAAATGTCTCCCCAGTTTCAATGAATAATGAAACACTACACTTACAAAAATAGTAATTAGCAATATAGCTCAAAATAAATCAATGCGTGGATCAGACTCCCAAAGGCAGGAGGAAAAGCTGCAGCCATTAAAATAGGTGGAGCTGAAAATAGCTAAGCACTTGGGGATGAAGAAAGGGAAAAAAAAGCTTGAAGGAACTTATGAATGGCCATGTCCCATAAATAATTAGCAATCCACACAGGCTGGATTGCTAACACTGTCCTGAGTCTTGACTGCTCTATTTCCCGACAGTTCCCCTTAAATACTATTCAGCACATTTAGGAATTTTCTGAGGATGTCAAGCCAAGAAAAATAAGAGGAAACAGAAGAATGTCAAGTCTTCATCAGTGGTTGTCCCAGAGTTTCTATCAGGGCTCCTATGGTCCTTACAGATGAAGGCAGAGGTGCCCACTCTAAGAAAAACCAAACGTATAAGGATTTATAGCCCTGACAACCATTATTATTTCTACCTCCTTGGGATGGATCTCCCTG
Source organism: Cisticola juncidis (assembly GCA_013400215.1). NCBI lineage: Eukaryota > Metazoa > Chordata > Aves > Passeriformes > Cisticolidae > Cisticola > Cisticola juncidis. The sequence goes on along the minus strand of VXBR01001719.1, from coordinate 1,086,588 downwards.
GTAGTGTTGGAATGGAAGCAATGAAACAAGCAATGGGAGACAAGACAATGAGAGTATGTTGAAAGGGCACAGGGAGCACACTGGTTTACAGAGGAAAAACAATTCAGATGCTACAGCAGCCAGCTGGTTTTCCCCTAGCAGCACCTACAGTGTTATTTTTTGGTAGAAAGTCATGATTGTGCTTCTTCAGGAAGTCAAAAGGCAAGGTTAGTTCTTGCCTTTAGATCAATTTATTGACCCATTAACAATAAAAATACCAAATGGTTTGTAAGACACATCTTTGGAGTCAAGCAAACCATAGGTCTGCTCAAACAACCCAGATTATGGTGTGCAAATGTCTACATTATGCAGCCAGGTCTGGTCACTTATTGTACTGTACTTTTCATATTAACTGGTCCCTCTGTCAGTAAAACAGAAACAATGGAAAAATCATGCTAATTCCATCACAGTGAATGATTGTCTATCTAAAATTTTAGCCCAGGAGTGTGGTGGTTCCTTTTCTTTATTTTTCTTTCTTTCTTGTTTTTTCTTCTTTTGTAACTCTTTCTTTTCCCTCCTTCCCAGTCAGGGAGAGGAAATCATATTGTACAACTATCACCAAGTGCATGTCACAAACACACACATATCTATCTATGAACATAGTGGGGTAAGTGAGCAAATTGCAAGGAATATAGTGCCTGAAATCAGTTTGCATAATGAATTCACTAAATCCTACTGAAATTACCTCAGAAATTAACCCTAGATAGAGAATACTTTCAAACAGATGAAATTCAACAGGATGCATTTGATCTTTTCCAGAAAGAATGAGTTATGGATGTACAAACACTTTCTGTACTCTCTCAAACCAGACGCTAAGGTTTTGGAATCTGCCTGCTCCTCGGAATATCTGAGGATACTAATGTAGGATTGCACCTGCTGGGGCTTTCAGGTGACTAACATTTTGATTTCAGTGCAAAGCACAGAAAAAGGTTTCTACATGTAATTTCCTTTGGTTGCAAAAGCAATTATTTTGAAGCCTGAAGAAAATATAACCCATTCCCCCAAGACGCCTGCTTTACAGATTGTGCTCTCACAGAACTTTACCACAAATTATTAACATTTTAGTATACATTCTCATGCTTTAGCTCTAGTGGTTCCCCATAAATTTGACTAAAAGAAGAATTAAAGGGCCAGGTTTTAAGGAACGAATGGTGGGATCTTAACAAATGCTTCATTGCCTTAATCCTATTGAAACCAGCACGAATTAGGCACCAAGGCTCTCTGAAAATCCTGCTAGGCTCCTGCCTATATAAATCTTATTTGTTAGGGCAGTTCTGTAAATTACCTAATACCACCCCTGCCACTGTTTGGAAAAAGGCTTGTAAATATCTGCTTTGAGATTGCAAAGTAAAACAAAGTAGCTTAAAGAAGACTTAAAGCCTTAGTAGGAAATCTGGATATTTGGAGCTTAGGAAACTCAGGGGTATAAAGGGATTACTCTAAAATCTTGGTCCTAGTTTTTGCAGTTGGAAGTTGAAAGTTAAAATGCAGGAGGCAAAAGTTTGGCAGAGGATAACAGAGGACCCCACAGTTGAGGCAGCTGACAGATGGCTGTCCTACACCCCTGCTCCACCTTTGCTGCTGATTCCTCTGTTATGCTGGCCTGTGCTTTCCACAGGGTCATTCCAAGTGACAAGTTCTGCATCTCTGAGTAGCTGACTTCAGACACCTTGAGTCTGATTTGGAGCAGTGCCGAGCACTCAGAGCTGCAGCTGACAGTAATGGGAGATGTTTTCAGATATGTGCAACTGGAAACAAAAACTATGAATAAAGGTCAAGACCTCTGTTTCTGAAATTCAGAACATAAAACTAGGGCATCCTGCTGACCAAACTCTTCATGCCTCAGCTGTCCACCTGCAAAAATGGAGTAAAAATACTCATTTAACTCATGTGGGTGTTGCAAAGATTTACTAAGTGATATTAGGGATGTGCTCAGAATCATAAGATAGCTCAGGAGAAAATCAGTATTTCTGAATTCAAAGCAAGGTTTGAATACTATTAAGCAAAGTTGTGGAGGTCACACAGTGATTTATTATGAGAATTCAAAATATTGAATAACTGCTCATTAAGTGAGCATTGTCCATTCTGTGACCTTAATGCAGTCAGAATCCCTGAAAAGAAAAATGTGTTCCTGTTACTAGAAGTGTACTAAAATGCATTCACAAAAGGAGACCATACTGAGGTTGCACAAACTACATTTCTCATGTTGGCTTATTTTTAGCATCTTTAATAATTTTCTTCTAACAAAGTTGCTCCTTGGTCTTTATCACACATATATTAGCTCATATTGCAGCTGAAGTCTAAATTTAATTTCCACTCTCAATAATGCGGTATAATTCAACTTTTATCCAGATTTCACTTTCTAAAATGTAAGTAACTACATCATGGGAGCTCAGACCTCTTGGCTACATCAGCATCTTACCAAAACCACCAAAGAACCCAAAACTACTTTCAATGTTCAGAAGGTGTCAAGGCCCCATCCAGAGCCCTTAGGCAAGGTGTGGATTTTTCAACAAGCAGCTCCCAGGCAGAAACAAGCAGTGGCTCTCCAGGGTGCCAGCATCCACTGTGCAATGGGGTGAGGCTGAGTGCCCACCTGAGTGCCAGAGCTTGTAGGAAGCTGGTGGCCTCAGAAACCCCTGGGAGCTTCCTCCCACATGGAGACAAGGATGAAAAAGAACTTGTAACATCAGCAGTGTGCTGGCAGTAATACAGCTTATCTCCTAAACTCCAAGCTGCACCACAGGAGGTTCAGGTTTGACACGAGGAGGGATTTCTTCACAGGAGGGAATGTCATGCATTGGAATGGGCTGTCCAGAAAGGTGGTGGAGTGGTCACCCCTTGAGGTGTTCAAGAGGCGACCAGATGTGGCACTCAGTGCCACAGTTTAGTTGACAAGGTGCTGATTGGACAAAGGTTGGACTTGATGACCTTAAAGGTCTTTTCCAACTTAGATGGTTCTGTGATTCTGTGATTCCATTGTAGGAGTTATATGTCAATCACTCAGTGTCTGCCTCTGGGTCCAGAGCCACAAGTTGTCCATCTTTGAATTAAGTGAGGCAGGATTATCCGTGGAAAATGAAGGGTGTTTCTTAGCAAAAAAAAAAAAATTAATAGAAAGTACATCTTATCTGGCAGTTTAATGAATGCACACTTACTGCATCAGGGAAAAGCCCCCTAAAGATTTAATCATTTAATATGTACAAAAAAGCTACTGAACAGAGAATTACTTTGTTCAAAGGATCAGCTATACCCTTGCTGAGTTTCTGTCAGCTCTGTAGCTACCCTCAAACATCAGAGCTGGAATAGCAGGGCTGCTGCAGGGCAGAAGCACAGGGCGTTGATAAAAGTGGAGCAAAGGAATGGCAGAAATTCTGTTTAGCACTTTCCATGCTCTTTGTAACTGAGCACTATTTCACTGCCACTGGCAGTAAAAGGACCTCCTATTTACACCACAGTACTTGAACTTGTGGTTGTTTAAAAAATCCTGCCTATTTCCAATTCTGATTAACTTCTCCAGGCATTTCTGTGATGCCCAGCTTTCATAAATGGATTTCCAAACAGCAGAACTGCTTTGTATGGTTGTCCTCAGAGGTACTCAGCATCCTCTGCTGTCTGCTGCACCTGACAGCAAGAAGAGTTTAGAGGCAAATACCCAAGAGAAGTTGAAAAATTACAGGTTGGGGATATCAGCATCGATGATACCATAGTGCATGAAGTGAGAGAAAATGGATCATATGTGAAAGATAGAACAGGTGGATAGATAGGTGGATATAATGAGGCAGAGCAACAAGAACCCCATTTTGTCCTCTGCAGGGACAGTTCAGAACCATGGAGGAGAAGCAAGCAAGCCCTGCCAGTGGGGCCACTCACTGCACTTTGTGAGATGGGAAGACTGACCTTAGCTTGGGAAGGCCCCTTCAGTGCCAGGGCAGATGCTTACAAGTTACAGTGTTATCTACTGTGGTCAGTGCTTCTCCTTCTAGAGGGATAAGAAGCCAGTGAAGTCCCAGGGTCACAGATGCTTCCAATATAATTATCTCCAGACATAGTCCAGTGCCTTTTCTGTCATCCCCTCCATTTCTGTGCTGTAGCAGTGCACATTTCTACAAGGGTTGCAGCAAGGTTAGCCTAAATTCCCATCTGCTTTGACAACAGTAGGGACTGCAAAATCCCCACTGTCTCACAAAAGCGAACACAAGATCTACATTTCCACTGCCTTCCTGGCAAACATGCATCAGGTTTGGCCCAGAGAGACAACCACATTTTCACTTGGCAAGCAGGTCTATTTCCTACCTCCACTGGCAGCCTCTCCACTTCCATTCTTAAGTGGCAGAGGGACTGTGTCCTTCCTTCAGACCTGCAAACAAGACCTTCTCTTTCGGCCACCTACCCTGCCTCCATGAAATATCTCCTCTGATCACTCTGGCTTGACTGTCAGCTCTGCACCAGTGCTTCATGCACCCCTTGGAGAAATAACTTTCTTCTGGAGATAATCCATGGACACAGAGGCTTAGGAGGTAACACAACAGTTCAGCAGCAGCAAGCATATGTAGCCATGGTAGGAAAAAATCCCTGCCTGTGCCTGACCAGAAAAATTGTGTCCCATCTTATACACCAGAGATTTGAGAAAGGCAGCACAAACATTCATAGTCTCCACAACAGCAACAGCATATTCAGATTTGGAGAAGGCTCTCATCATCTCTTATTGGTTGTACCACCAAGGTTCTTGCCTCTTTACAGGCTCAATATTAGGTGCAGCTTGAAGGCTATGATCTCTTTCTTAAGCACATCCTGGTGTGGAGCTTATGATCCAAACTTTAATTGAGCACAACCTCCCCACCTGGAGATCCTCTGGGGCAACAACCCAGAACTTCATGAGCACAGCACAAGCTCAGAACACAGGACCTATGATAGCATGGACCTGCTTGTTTCCACTGCTGCAGGGTCAGCTTCTCCTTATGAGATCCTCCCATGGGGTCCTGTTCCACCCCACAGACACAAACAACAACAACAACAACAAAAAAAAAAAAAAAAAAAAAAAAAAAAAAAAAAACCAAACCAAACAAAACAAAAAGACTGACAGATAAAACAAACAAATTATTTTTCATTACTCAATTTATGCCAGGTGAGGAGAAGGGAGGGGAAAAAAGAGAGCAACAAATCTATTGTTTTTCTGTCCCTTCTCTATTAATTCATTCAGAAGGAATGTGAATGCTACTTTAAAAGCTATTGGTTGTATACAGAGAAAACAGGCAGAATTACTGCAGCAGATTATTCCACTTTTTTCTGTGCCTCAATTTCCTCACATACAAATGGAGCAATTACAAGAGTGTTCCAGGATTGAATTGTTAAGGATCTAAACTGAAATCCCCCAGTATCAATGAAAGGTGTAGTACTATTCTCAGTCATAACAGCTTTGGCCCTTTTTTCCCCAATTATTTTGCAACCTATCTTTCACAAGCACAAGTCAAAAGTAATGTGACTCATGTATTAAAGCCTGCCATACAAGCATCTTTCTGGGCACATGTTAAAGGCAGAAGCAAAAAGTGTAAAATGGAGACTACCTCTGAAACCTCACTTTAACTTCCTCCTGCAGAGGCCTTTTAATAGTCTTTATTGTATCTTTTTTTTTCCTTGAAAGTATCCCCCACCTCAGCCACTACAAAGGACAGAGCTCACAGAGTGGATAGCAATTCAGTATTTTCCTGTTATCCTAATTTCAAGCACAGAAAAGTGCCTTATTTGCCACACACCATTCAAACCCATCACTGAATTCAGAATACTGATTTCTTCATGGTCTTTTTCTGTGTTGCTATTTTGCCACAATATCTCATTGCTTCACGAGCCTTAATGGATATTCTCCCAGGGAGGCAGGTGTGGTTGTTATCTCTGATTTACAGACACTAAAATCAAACAAAAAGAGGCTAAGGTCAAAATGGCCAGAGCAACAACAAATTTTGGGTCCCCAATTTGTGATGCCTTGGATTAGTATTTCCCCAGCTCTGTGTGTGTTGACAGCAAACCCCCATACAATACCAGCTCGGTGCTTCTGCAAGTCAGACCCCAGGTGTCTCAAGCTGAGAACCCAGAAAATGAGAACACACCAATTAGTGGCCACACATAGAAAACCTCATTTACGTGGCCTTTTCATATCACATAGGAACATGTGACAAAAGGCAGGAAAAAGCCTAATTCTTCAGGGCAGTATTCAATTGCCAAAATATGAGACCATTCTTCTGTTTTTTGAACAGTCCCCTGCCCAATTCAATACATAACCTTCATCACTGGCAGTAAATGAAGCAGGAGAGCTACAGAAATCAGCTTCATTTATGGCAAAACTCATTCAGTCCCTAAGTATATTCCATTCTATGCACTGAATGAGACAGGGATCCCATTGACAAAAAAAAAGGTACCAGTGTTTGATCCTATAATTAAGAACCACATTTTTAAGTCTATTCATGAAGAAGACAAATTAAAGATGGATAGGCAACCCTTTTAATTAACTTTCTGTATTCTAAGTGTTTGACTTTGAAGACTAAATGTATGCTTAATAAAGGTGTTTAATCTTTTCTTTTAAATGTAAACTAAAAAGGGAGAAAATAGGAAATTTCATCATTTGAAATCATAGCATTCTCCTCCTCTGTATTATAAAGGTGCAACTGTTACCTATTAAATGGCTGCGAAACTCTTTGTGCTTTCAAAGCTTTATTCCTCTAATCTCAACAGACAAATAAATTAAAAAAACAGTGTCTATTCTAAGAAGACCCCTACCAAGAAAATTCTTGTCCAAACAGGAAAAGCCCAGCAAAGTTTGATGTAGATGAAAAGATTGTCTTTGACTATTGCAATTTATCTCATCTCCCAGAAGCTGGGTAATCCTGACTATAGGCAGGGTGCGTTGTTACCCCTCTTGCACTGTGAAAGGCTCAGGAATAAACAAAGGATATCTTCCTAAGGGTTATATGGACTTAGCATGAGATATTGGAAGATATCACAGATCAGCTTTAGTTCTTCTGTATTCCCATGCAGCAATAGCTCTTGTGCTGCATGAGAATGCATCCAGAGAAGGTGAATTATATCTCAGTATGTTTTATTCTATATTCCCAGCAACCACTAGGACACATCATAATGGCAGCAGAGGGGATTAAGCACTGAAGGTGACTTCCAGTAGGATACAGCATTCTGGTTGGGAATTTCAGAGTGACTGCCATAGAAATGCTTTGAGACAATTCGTGCCAGGCAGGTAGAAGAAGCCACCAATTGATAAATCCCTTGTAATAATTCCCCTGTGAATATGATGAACAGGGCACCTCAGTGGGGAGTTCCAGCAGATGTTTGGGTTCAGGAGAGGGATGCTGGAGCTATGTCTAGGAAGAAGGTGAGATGTCTTGCTGAAACCACAGCCTTAAGTCCGCTAGAAAATATGCTAGAACTGGGAATCTCAGTAGCATAATACACCAAAGGACTTCCTTTTGAACCTGCCTGTAACAAATGCTGAAGGCAGAGTGACATTTAAGCAGTCTGGGTTTAAGCATCTTGCTCTGGTTATTGGGGAGGTATCTCCTAGTTTGGATCCAAACCCTGAACCCCTGCACTGAAAGAAACAACTCTAGTTCCTCTCTGACAGCATGTGGTAAATAGGTATTTATTCAGTATCTCAGTGGACTCACTAGTTTCCCTAAATTATGGAAGATGTTGGTTCAATCTTTGCTGTACCTGAAAAGATCTCAAGTATTACCTCCTTCCTACAAAAGACTGTTTAGAGCAAGCTGTTCCTAGCTTTTCCTGCTTAATCTCCTTGGCTTTTTCTATGGAAGAACTAAATAATCATCAGGCCAGAGACAGAGAACATACAGAAGTAAATATCACTTTATATCCTACTGGTTAAGCACAGTTCTGCAAGAGGACAGATCCAGTTTCTGCTTCAGTGAATATCTGATAATAATCATATGAAATAGTGTTGAAAGAGCACAAGAAACCATTTAGTCCATCCTCTGGATCCAGAGTTACTTCCTGCAGGCCTTCAGTGATTGAAGCTGCCATAGTTTACTTAATATATAACAATGCATCACAATTTTTTGGACACCCCATTGTAGACCATTACTCCTAGTTTTATGGGCAGCAGGAACAGATTACTCCTATTTTCTTTCACTTTCCAGGCTGGCCTCTGGACCACCCTTGGCCTTATTCCTTTTAGGTTAAACAACCCAAATCATTTCAGTCTCTTCTCCTTTGACCTCAAGCAATTCTCACTGTCCCAGTCTACATCCTCTCACTGGACCACACCTCCTCAGAGTGCAGTACAAAACTAAGGCAGGACATTTCAGCTGAGTCCTGCATGTGCCCATTGGAGCTGAAGGCTTAGAAGATGTGTCTGACAGCCTGTGCTCCCACTTGCACAGCCTGGCAAGATGGTGTTCACCTTCCTGGCAACAGGACAACATTCCAGCCTAACCTGTGGTCCTCTAGAGAGCCTGTCTCCCCTCCTGAAGGACAACCTGTGGTCTCCCATGCAGAACTGGCTGCAATTTATTAATCATTCCCATGGAGAGCACTTTGTATTCACTCTGATGCTGCTCAAACCAGGTCCCTGGTTTGACAAGCTTTTCTTGAATTACAGCGGTTTCCTCCAGCTCACCACAGCTGGTTTATGCTATCTGCAGATTTTATAGAACACTTCCTCTAGACAGTTATCCAGGTTAAAATTATAATATAAAGTACAGTGTATTTAATGAAAATATGAAGCACTAGCAGGCCACAGCACAAGCTTGTGGCAACCTGTTCAATTTTCTTCCGTTTCAATACAGGAAATCAGCCAGAATTGCTCATTGAGTAAAATTATCTACACCAGCTCTGCATCCCTGCTGTAATGCCTTCCTTTGGAATATATTTCTTTGCTTCATTTGTGATAAAAGACTGTGAGATAATGTCAAAATCCTTACAAATGACAAGGTATGACAACTACTTCCTCTGTATCCACAAGGCTTGTTACAGAAGAAAGCTAAATTAGTTTGACATGATCTGTTCTTGACAGATCTGTGCTGGCTCCTAATAATCTCCTTCATTTGATTATTTCCACCATATTTTTTTCTCCAGGAATGAAGTTAAACTGGGTAGTCTGTAATTTCTTATCTTCTGCTTGTTTTCAGCCTTCTGACACCTCATCCAGCCCTCCTAAGTCTTCAAAGCATTCAAAGCTTATGGCTCAGAGATTGCTTCCCTCACCTTTGTAAATGAGCTAGGACAACTTGAAAGAACCATCTTACATCAGTACATCCTGATGTGTTCTGACCTTTTTCTCAATCCTGATCTTCCTCCTTTGTGGTTCCTGTTACCTCAACTTGCAGCTGATCACATTACTGAAGATATGCAAAATGGGCATAAAATGCTTTAGCCTTACTGACAATGCTTGATGTAAAGCTTCAACCACAGCTCTCCCCTCCTCTCCATGAGCACCATAAACAGAGAGAGTCAGGATGATATGATTTCACTGTTTGGCTCTGGCTCAATCATTATTTTGGCTGTGTATTGAGCTGATTATTGCTTATAAAAGCATCATCTAGGCATGCCAGTGAACAGCCTATGAATGTTATGGGGACTTCACAGTTTCAAGTGTAATTGCCTGAGGGCTTTAGGCACCTCCACACTGAGAAAGAGAGAAAGCTCTAAAGTTCTAGAGCCTGTGACACCTCTAAGGACGTACTTCAGTTTAGAACAATCCCCTGTTTCTCAGATCTGAATAACTGTAAAATACTGAGAGACATTTCAGACTCCTTATGACAGTCACACCCTGATTAAAAAGTAACTAAATTCTACAAGATAAGGCATTGTCTTATGGTATCTCTTCCTGATTTGTGGACTCATAGCACTCAAAGCAAGAAAGCAATGAATATAAGTAAGAATTAACTGAACTTTAAAAGAAGATTTGCTAAGAGTTCCTATCTATGAGCCATTGGAGTAATTTTTCACTAATTTGCCCTTTTTTTAATTTTCTACACTATCTTGTACACTGGCATCATAATGGAGGGTTCTTTTTGCTGTATGTCCAGTTTTGCCATACAAGAGTGAGCTTCAAGTATTGTTTCATATATTAACTTCGCTAACTATTCTCTGGAAGTTATCCAACTTCTGTTTACTTCATGGAGATTTCAGCTGGCTTCAGTTCTTCAGTTATTTTGGTGGGAGATCTTTTTTTTCCTTGCTCCATTTGTCCTTTCCTTGGGGTTTTATCGTTTCTAGCTGGTATTCTGAGTGAAATTTAGTATACAAGACAAAGGCCATTTGCCAGTGCTGTGCTCTAGGCAGGACTGGTTGCATCCCTATCAAGATTTTGACTGCAATTTTAACAGTCAACATGAAACACCAATTTTTTGTTGCAGTTGTCAGTCCTCAGAACTCTATATAGGATTTGAAATTCTATTGGGTTTTCCACTGGAAATGTAAATAGCAGGAAGGGTAAAACCCATGGTGTTTCACTTTGATCAGGCAGAGTCTCCATTCTGACAGAATCATCTCAGCCTGTGCAATCCAGGTTGTTGCAAGCTGCCAGTCTGAGTTCTCAACATAACAATCTGAGAATTAAAATGATAACTGTAGGTAAAGTGAAAGTTCACACTTCTAAGGAACACAATGAAGTATCCCTGCTGGGGGTGATCTTTTGGTCCAGCTTCTAAAAGCCCCTTTGCCTCAGTTCCCCATCATTCCAGTGCTGTCTCCCAGCTTCACCACTCCTCTCAGGCACAGCCAAGCAGGGGATGCTCTCCTTGCATTTGCTCAGCAGGTGATTTCCAGCAGTGGATTTCATTCTTACATGAAACCAAAGGGCTGTAATTTTACTGTCAGCAAATCAGCAACTGACACCTGTTCCTTTATGTCTACCCTTCCAAACCTAGATGACTTTTTGTTAAATTATTTATAAATCCACCACTGAATGCCTTACTCCTAAAGCTGTAGGCAGATAGAAGGTGGAATGATACCAGGAGAACAATAATAATAAATGACTGGCCTCTTCTGCAAAAGAGCATAGCATAGTACCATGGTGCCCAACCTGCACACCCTGGAGTACTTAACATTGCAGATTTATAAGGTCATTGGATGCTATTAATAAAACAAATGGATCAGACTCCACTCAACAATCTAATGAACGGAATGCTAATTGATAAGTCTTAACAGTTGTAAGAATAATTGAAACTGTAAATTATTCTGTACATTACCAATTATTAGAAATCATCCCAATTCATAAAAACCCCAAAGTTCCTGAGAGCACAGTAGCACTTCTAGGCAATTATGGGAAGGGTGGAATAGAACTAACTTCAGAGTGGGGTTCAGACCCAAACACACTCCCCTGCACCCATGAATTTTAGGGGCATTCAAACTAGGGATGAGAGATTTTTTTGGAGCCTTTTAGCTTTACTAATTAGCTCTTACAGAAAGGTGTATCCTCCAGAGAGAATGCCTAAATACTGTGAGATGTCCCAGCTTTCCATAAATAGAGATATACTGTGATTATGGCTGGAATTAATTCAAGAAACTTGGGATGCAAGATGAGTAATGAACGGGACTGACATTTATTGGTCATAATTTAAGAGACTACAAGTACATCCTGGCTTCCCTTTTGAGACATAAATGCCAACCCTCCCTGCTTGGCAGGTTCAGGACATCCTGTCTTGGGCCAACAAGACAGCTGTAGCACAGCCTGCCACCCAGCAGTGGCATTAGAAGCCAAGGGACAAGCCTGGAAGGAGCATGAACCACTGGGAAAGTGGGAATGCTGACACCAGTTTGTACTGCATGCATTGCTCCTGCTGCAGCCATACCCTTGCCATGCTGCTTTGGCTGGGCAACCCTTCACCTGAGCCCACAGCAAGGTGAGAAGGGAGGAGGCACCACTTTGCTGTCTGTCTAGGGATGCTTTGTGTCAGCTGCAGCTCTGCCCAAGTGGAGAACTGGGGCAGATACAAAAGCAACTGGAGCTCAGAGAAGGAACCCGGTGCCAGGAAAGGTGGAGGGAGCCAGACCCTGGTGGTGGTGGCTGATGCTGCCAGCAGGAGTTCCCAAGAAGCACAGCATAATGCAGGGCTGGGAACCAGCTGGGGAGAGAAGGAGCAGCAGGAGGACTGCATGGTCAAGGGAGCAGGGGGAAGGCAAGGAGCAGAACAGATGGGGAGAGGAGACAGAATGAGTAACAGGCGGAGACAGCAGGAGCAGTGTAACTCCAAAAGCACAAATTCCTTTTGCTGTATTAAAAACAAATCACTATTTTCACTACACTGTTCCTTCACCCCATACACATATTGAAGGCTGGATCTCTCTGGTGGTTGGGGAGGAGCTACCACTGGTGAATAGAAGGGAGAAAACTAGTTTGTAGCTGTACTCTCAGGCCCTGGTCCATTGTAATAAAGCCTGGGTCTGAGAAGAAAATCAATGGTTTGTGTTAAGGGGCTAATAAACCTCCTAGCTCTGCAGGAGAGACTGAGGATGGATAAAGCAGAGCTTTGCCTGTCTAAAGCAGAGCTTTGCCTGTCTAAAGCAAAGCACTTGAGGGCTTCTGAATCTCCTTCTTTTCCCTACACTGATTGTTTAGTTTCCAAATTAAAGGAGCATCTTGCAGAGATGGCCATAACAGTCAGAGAATGTATGCTGAGATCAAGTCAGAAAGCAGGTTAATAGCACTGCCAGAAAGAGAAACCAGCTCCCCCTAAACCAATTCCTATGTACTGGCCTGTGGTGCTCACAACCATGAAAAGCCATCGAGTTTACACACACTCAGCAGGTGATAGAAAGAGCCCTGAGGAAATATAAACACCTTCTCCACATGAAGCCATCAGAGCCCTGAGGTTACATGTCACCTCCTGGTGTGCTCAGGAGGATCATGGAATTATAGATGAAATGGATGTGGATGGATCCCTGACTTTGATTTCGGACTTCTGATGTTGAAAGGTGTTTCATCTGGGTACCTGCTCTGGTATGCCCACAGCAAGATGTTCTACCAGCAAGCATTTGTACCTTCCACCATTCCTGTCTGGATGGCCAACCTCCTCCTATCAGCCCAACATTCCTCTGTGTAGAGCTATTGGGCTGCAGTTATTTCTTTACAAAACTCAACATGGCATTTCAAAACTTAGATGCAGACAGGTAAGGACTGCTGCCAAATCTACCCCTGAGACCTGTCAGACTCACAGCAAACAGGGAAATCACACAGTGACTTCCAAAGGGCACCAAAACAGAGCGGCCATCAAAAGGTTTCTCATCCTCAGGTATCTTTAGATCACTGTCATCAGAGCTGTTGTTCATTCTCAAATCCAAAAAAAGCCCTGCCTGTGTAAGGAAGGAGCCCAAAGCAACAAAGGATTCACGAGTTGTTTATGTTCAGGAAGAGGACAACAGGAGGGTTGTACAGAAGGAAGGATGCATGGGCCAGCAGTGCATGCACAGAGCAAATGGCAGCCAGCAATGCACCACCAGCTTCCAAAACAATGCAGAGGCCTCAGAGCTTATAGAGCATGGTGCTAACAACACCAGGGTTGTGGGCTTCATCCCATATGGACCATTCACTTAAAAGCTGGATTTGGTGATCTTTGTGAGTCCCTTACAACTCAGAATATTCTGTGATTCTGGTTCTTGTGCTTCAAATTATCTCAGCCAAAAACAGAAGCAACCTTCAGGCTGCTGGTTGGTTTATCTGTCAATACACTAGCCCCTCAGCAGATACCTGTCTGCTTGGTAGAGACCAGGCAGACCCCACTTCTGCCCCAGGTCCTCTGACATGGACAGCACATGGAGCACACGAGATACTGTGAGGAGCACACACCTCACAGCCCAAGCACAGCAAATCCAAGCAGGAATACACAGCCTTCATTTTCATTGTGCAAGACTCTCAGCTTGCCTTCATCTTGCAAGGACCTATATTCACCTTCCCATTAGCCCAAGAAGGCATTTCAACTTGCCAGCTGCCAGTACTGAGACATTCCTGCTCTCTGGGAAATGAGGAGAGGGAAATATAATGTCTGTGCAGGATGATCCTGAGATGGGATCACAGAATCCAAATCAGATAATATTCTGAATTCCGAGGGATCCACAAGGATCATCAAGCCCAGCACTTAAGTGAATGGCACACCCAGGGATTTATCCCACAACCTTGGTGTTAACAGCACCATGCTCCAATCAACTGAGCTAATCTCAGGGTCCAGCACAGCTGGCCTGAAATGAGAGTGGATTTGGGGTGAAAACTCTTTGCGCTTTCTCCTCCTAGTCACTTAAAGCCACGTGACCAAAGGAGGGTCCCTCTCCTCCCCATCCCCAGGTGACTCCCACCCTCTCAGCAAAGCATGGACAGAGCCTGGAGCTACAGCTCATTTTGTTATCCTGAGCCAGGAGCAGCTCTGAGATGGTTCAGACAGCCCCAGCATTAGGCCAGGACAAGCCCTCAATAATACATTTATTATTTATTATTACATTTGTTCCTTGGGTTGCACATGTGTCCCCAGCCTGGCATGGTCACACAGAAGATTCAGGGCAGCCCTCTAGGCAGGGATGCCTCTGCATACCAGCAGGTACTGCCTGACTGGTTTTTGCTGGGACTTTGGCTCAGGAGCACGTGGCCAAAGACAATTTGGATCCACAGACCGGTTTCTTTCCCACTAAGCACTACCGCTCTCCTTCTCCCACTGGAATCTCTGCCTGCAATTAGTTCTCTAGGAGGGGGCTTGTCTGTGCCATTAAGAACAGTTACATTACATGATCTAGGAGAAATCAATGTCTCTAATAGTCAGCAAAGGCAGTGGAGAAGAGGGTGATGGGATGGCTCTTTCTCTGGAGACACCCTTCTCAGTCAAAATCCCAGGGGTATTACCCCAGGAAGAGAAATAGTAAGGACCTGAAGTAATTAAACTTCCAATTGTTTACTGGAAGAAGCACAGAAGCTGCTCAGTGTCTCTCAGAAAGAGGCAGTGGGTAGACTCTCCCTAGGTGCAGATGAAGTGCCTCTGCCCTTAAGTCAGCAGTCTGTGGTGATTTACACCATGCTGGCAAGAGATGGGAGGCAGGGTGTGGATCCTTTAAAATCCCCCTTCTCCTCTGTCCACAGTGGTGTTTAAAGGTAAGACCACACCTTGCACTATAATTAAGTTATCCTAAATGAAGCCTGAGACATTTTAATATCCTGAGGCAAGAAAACCTTAACTCTGTAAGCATCTTCTCTTTTTCTCCATTTCCTCTGTCTTGTACACCTCTGCAGTTCCTGGAATGACAAGCCACCTCACCGGCTGGCTGTAATTGCTGGAACTGTTCCCTAATGCTTTTGCCTTCTCCAATTGCATTAAACCACATCTTTGGAGGTACAGCCCTGTTTATTCATGCCGCTCGTGTGGAAGGGGGAAGAAATGCAGACTGCCTCTTCTCCCCTCTCCCTCCTTTGATTCGATGGGTGTGGCAGGTTTAAACCTTTGCAGCCGCTGGCTCTCGGGCGCTGGGCTGAGGAGGAGAGGATGGAACGGGAGGGAAGCCGTGGTCTATGGCTGGTGATGAATGAGACTCATCTCACCCACAAGTGGGAAACCTGCTTGCGGGTTATTGTTTAATCACTCATGCAATCCAATACTGAGCACATACCCCCATAATGTCCATCTGTTCTAGTATGCAGTGCATGCAACACTTGCATTTCTAGCCACCTATCTCACTGCCCAGCCCTGCGTGTTTCTGACTGCATCTCTCACCGGCAGGAAAGGTTCAGGTTTTCAGCTATATCTCGACCCAGTCTTTGAGTTACGCTACCTCTCAGCTGAGTATTTTGTGGGCTCAGATTCAGAGCTGCAGTCAACTGTAGGCAGAAATGACAACACTTTGCTATCTACATCTCTCATGGGCGGGCAGAGTCAGTCAGTCAAATACTTCACTCTTCACACCGGCATCGCACCCACAAGAAAGAATAATCTGCAAGGTACGAGCGTGTGAACATATTTGTCTCTGAGGGGTGGGAGGACAGACACACACAGGCACACCTAGACACAAACGTGAAGAGATTTCTTCCACGCCCAAGCCTGTTTTTTCAACATTTTGCTCTTTAGCTGCCAGAAAGGCGGGACACCAGGGACTTCCCCTGAGAAATAATTTGAGGAGAGCTGTCTTTATTTTGGGGAGGAAACTCCTGCCATTGCTGAGGAACCATTCCATCTTTTTCTCTCAGGGGCAGGTCCGGGTGGGGACAGAGGACGCGCACATGTTGCGAGCCGAGGTCTCTCTCTCCTCGCAGCCGGAGCCTTCTCCGGTGCGCCCTCCTCTTTCCCGGGCGAGCCGCCGCGCTGGCGCTCCCGGTGCGCGCCCAGGTGCGTGTGTGCCATGCGGGATCCGCGCGGGAGCGCGCAGAGAGGAGGCAGGGCGGGCGAGAGAGGCACCTGCGCGCCACGCGAACGCACAGAACACACAACGAGGGGAGCCAGCCCAGAGAGGGGCGAAGGACAGGGACACCGGAACGCTAAAGCTCGGGAGCTTTAGTGACCAGCCTGGCACGGAATGATCCCCATTCCCCTGTAGCTCTCTGACTCCAAGGAGCACCAGGGCTCCTACTCGATTTTAAAATTTGCCGTGCACCTCCGCCCACTGCTCTGTCACTTTGCCTCCCTGTCTGCCTTCCTTGTCCTCCTCCGCTCTTTTCATCCCGTATTTGCCATCAGAACGTGCTCTGCTGGCTGACTGCAGCGTGTTCCCCCCCCAGCCTTCACCCCCTCCTTCCAGATTTTAGTGAGCGTATCATTAATTGCAAAGCATTTGAAAAACCTGCATGAGGAAAAACACAGGATGACGCAGGGTCTCCTTCTATCCCAATCACTTGCCCCTCCCCATTATTCTACAAATTTCTCCTTCTTTTGCTAGCACACATCTCCATTCAGAAACACACTTTAACCTGAATCCTCTTCCAACACTGTGCCGTTCACAGGAACTGTGGTTACTCGCATCAGCGTGGGAACAGAATACTGCAGTGCTACGCTGTAAAAGACACTGAAATTTACACATATATAAAGAAAGTAACTGGTATGGTGCTGTGCCTGAGTTGAGTTTCGTGCTCAGAACAAGAAACAAAGCTCTTTGTCACTACTTACAAATCAGTAATTCTTGGAAGTTTCTAAAATGCCTTGCAAAGATATCTAGGGTCAGTTCCTGTCTCAAAGTTCCAACTGCATAAATCCAGCATCCTCCCGAGGAAATCCAAGAGTTTCAGCCAAAAAGGCTTTCTTAATCAGGAGCAGGTTTGGGCTTTCACACAAAATGTAAGGAGGAAGGGTGAGGGGGAAATGATCCAAGAGGGTGGGTTTTTGTTGGTTTTCTTTTCTAATTTCATTATCATTTTGGACACAAAAATTTTGACACTGAAAATTAGCCCCCACCCAAACCTTCTCATCATCTCTGTTCCCTTATAGCAAAAGCCTGGCGGTACCAGGGAAGAAAATGAGTAGGTTTCCAACAGGTTCACACCACGAGCTTCTCTTATCCCACCCGAGTTCAGAGCTAACAGAGGCGTGGTCCTCTGTCTCTTTACCAGCTGGTGCACAGTTGTCTAACTGGTTGTACTATGAAGGATATTGCAAAGAGGGTGACTCTCCTTCTCCTTAAGCTAATGCTTTTGTTATTATTTAATTGGATTTTTCACTATAGCACAGGTTAAAAAAAAATCCTTTAGGTTAATTCTTGCTCAGATTGTTGTAACACACAAAAAAATGAATACACCTGTCCTCCACGCCACCTCGCAGCACAGGCACATAAAGCATCTCCCATTCATCAGAAACAGGAGCAATTGAGAGCGTTCTGACCAGGGATCAGGGCTCACTGGGCATCCGTTCTTTTTTGGCATAAGATGAAGAATTGCTTCCTTTATCTCCAAGGTAGAGCCAGATCTCATCACGTTTCCTGCCAGC
>VXBR01001719.1:928097-1068309 GCA_013400215.1 Cisticola juncidis | reverse complement strand
CAGCCACCCCCCTCCCCAAGTCCCTCGCCAGCCTCATGAATAATTAAAATCTTCAATCTGGACCCAATTACCCAACGACTTTCCCACTGTACAGAGGCGACAGGGGAGAGGGGACACTGCGGGCTGCGGAGGGGTGGGGTGGGCTGGGGTGTGTCTGGGAGGCACCGGGCGAGGAAGGCACCGGGCGAGGAAGGCACCGGGCTCACGGGGAGCCCCAAGCCCTGCTCCCACCAGCGCAGCCGAAGCCCCCTGGCCCCGGCCAGGCGGGGTTTATGCGTGAGGAAAGCATAAATCTTTGCTTGGGTGGGGTGGCGTGCGGTGGGCACGGAGGGGAGAAGAGAGAATGGAGGTACCGCCACGGCAGGCAGTATATGCCATGCACAGGTGATGTACCGTAGGCGGGAGCTGCGAGCTGAACTGGTAAATAGGTTTAAATGGCTGTTAAAAATCCCTCTCCCCAGCACACTCGCAAACATACATGCACGTGCTGCCTTCTCCATATGTGCAGGCACAAACCCTGAATAGTGATGTCCTGCAGCACTGAACGGGACAACTTTCTCCCTCATTCCCTCAGTCTACCCCAGAGACTTTCCACAGGCACAGAAAACGATACTCCTGCAATGCCCTTTTCTTTTTCTTTTTCTTTTTTTTTTCCCCCCAACAGAATAGCCTCCAAACCCACAGAAATCATCCCTTTTCCTTCCATATAGATCTCAATTAATTTCCGTGTCGAAGTAATTTCTACACCTATTGATCTCTGCCTGCAAATTGCCGTGAACTATTGCAAGGCAGATGTGCGTGTTTGCCCACAGAGGCACCCCCATGCACGTGTGGGAGCAGCAGTGCATGGGTCTGCATGCACAGGGATGATGGCGATGCAGGAGCCCCAGAGAACATTAATGCGCACATGCACCCGCTCGCAAGCACGCGTCTGGAAAGTTATAGCCCCCTGTTTCCTCAGAATACACATGAGCTGCATGGCTATCTCTGTCATTGTGAAAAAATATCCCAGACAGCAGTAAAACCAAAGTGTGACAATGTTGAGCATGTTAAAAATGTTTTCTTTTTAACTGCTGGATTTTTAGGATTTCATCTATCAAAATTCAATTTTTGCTTATTTCACTTACTGAGTCTGGGAGGCACAGTCAGATGCTGTTCTCTATTTAGCACTAATGTCACTACATCAGCTTCTCTGCCACACCATGGAGTTGCTTCTAATTTTTTTAATATCAAACTGCCTACAAAACAGAAAAAATGTTTTAGGTTATTACTAAGTTCTTTGCTCTTTAATTACATCTAAATACATTATTAACACAAATATTAGGCATGCATGCATGCTTACACAAATAAATGCATATGAATCTAGATATAGTTTCTGGAATACCCCTCAGCACAGACTCCTACATAATCATATCCTGTTGCTATGATATCATTGCAGTTCCCAGCACACCATTTATTTTAAGAAAAGCAAACAGCATTTCAAAGAAAAACTAGCTAGCTATCTACATCTGTATGCCATTTAAGAAAGTGTCTTTTGGGGTCAAGAAGGTATCAGCGTTAGTCCAGGCTTACAGACTAGAAAAAGAAAGTAATGATATGGTAATGACATTCAGAGAAGATACTAAACTGGGAAGAGTTGCCAGTACCAGCTGACACAGAAGTAGACCAAAGGATTAAGTAATGAAAACCAGATTCAGCTTAAGAAAATGCATGCAGAGAAAAAGAAGGCCAACTGTGCAATCATAAAAGAATAGATGTGAGAAGCGGAGTAGTAGAAAGCAGTGGACATCACATTTGAGGAAGAGATCTCTGTGACATATGTCACTGCTGGTGACACCACGCCAAGGCACTGAGGAGCAGTGCAATGGCATTTTGAATTACACCTATGGGATTTAGGAGCCTGTGCCCTGGCCTCTGGAGTTGCTAGAGGCTCATCTCCATGAGAAGGAGAGGGTGTCATGAGCTTGTGGTCACTTGCCAACCCACATGGCTGTTCTCCATGCCCTTGGGAGATGGGAGTCCCCTGGTCCAAACGTCTGAGAGCTTCAACTGGGTCTCCCTTTGGTGACAATGAGGAGAAATGGGAACTTTGAGGGTGTGACTCAGATCATCCTAAAGCAGGAGCCTAAACTAGGTCAGACAAATCACGCTTCAGAAGTGTTTTAGAAGCTTATTTTCTTCCCACTGACAAGGCCTTTTTAGGGAATCTCCCTGTGCTAGGGAGCCCTGGTGAGGAAAGCCTTCCCAGCCCCCACCTTTCTCAGACGCCCACTTGGAGGGGGAGCAGGCTGGCAGCAGAACTGTGCTGGTACAGTCAGGGAGGGTCAGGCCATTTTCCTGTGGCTCATCCAGGGCAGTTTCTCACCCCCATCAGTCACAGCCAAAGGCAGAGCCAGCTCTCTTCATGCCCAGCCCCAGAAGCACTGTACACTCCAGTTTATGGCAAGAAACTTTTCTCACATAGACAAAACCTCCTTAATACGTTCCCCGAACACACAGACTTAGAGGTGAGTGGCCAGTGGTGTAGGTTCACACCAATGTTTCCTCTGAATTCATCTCATTACAGAGAAGAACAATGCATTGAAACCTGAATTTTCAGGGCATGTCAGTTCCTAACACCACTGTCTTTCAAATCAGGAGCCTTTTTAAGTATATTTAGAAGTTGGACCTGAAATTCTTCAGTAAATTATATGGTTCTGAAAATCATACCCCATCTTTCCTTGCCTTGCCATTTTGGCTGTTTTCACTTCAAACTGTAAAGTAAATTACCTCATAACACAGCAGGAAGAAAGGACAAGTTCACAGCCATGAAAAAGCCAAAGAGAATGAGAGGGAAATAAAGGTGCAAATTTCAGCCAGGGAGTTAATGAAAATCGGAAGCAAAATCAAGGGAAGAGGAACAGGTGGATCTCCATCTCTTTAAGTGCCCAAGTCAAGATGGGATGCTTTCATCCAAATGACACCTTTGTCTCTCCAGGGCACTGCCAGCTCTGGCTCATTCAGCACTCCTTTGGAGTCGCAGGATAACACTGCTCCATGCAGTGCAGACATGCCCTGAAAGGCCTCTTTGACCTTGGCTTTTGAGTCTACACAACTGAAAGGAAGAGCAGTTCCAAAGAACAACGTGAATGGGGGACCAGGGAAGTGAGCTAGAAGAAGGGGGTGAACAATGAGCATAGATTTTAAAAGCTTCATCTGTGAGACTTGACTGAATGACAGCTAAGGAGGTGAAGAGTGATATTTTCAAAAGTTATAAGCTTCTAGAAGGGAATAATTTGGAGTGATATATACAGTCCACTGTTTGGTGTACGCTGCATGTTGCTTCACAATGAGGGTGGGTACGATTCATATAAAGTAATTATTATGGTGCCTCCTTTAATTCAAAGTCACATCTTTCATTTAAAAGGGTAAAGATCATTCCAAAGTAACAGGACGTATCAGTGGTTGTTGCAAAATAAGTTGGGTGGAGTAAGAGACACAAAACTGTGCTTTTAAAGCCTGTTCAGTTCTGCTGCAAGGTTACCCCAGCAGCTTGAGCTCCCTATAGACTGAAAAAAAAAGCATCTTCAATCCAGCTGCTAATCTAGCAGACATGCCTATGTTCAATAGCAAGGCATCAGATTCAGTTTCATTTTGAAGAAGTGCATAGTTCTGACCTGCTCCTGGGACTGGTAATCAGGTTGATTCCAGAGCCAAACAAAACTAAATGAAACCAAGAAGAAAACAGTTTGCCTATAAGAGCTGTCCCAGTGGTAACCATACCAAACTGAAGAGGCGTCTCTGAGAGAAGTACTGTGAAAGTCCCGTTACTAGGGATATTTAAAGCTTCAGTAAAAACAGCTCTGAAGCTTTCACTGGGAGATAGACTGGGTTTTCTCTCTATTCATATGTTCCACATATAGTGGTAGCCTTGCCTTTTGTTGGCCAACTTTCATGCTTGAGGGAAAAATGCCAGTTTTATAAAAAATTTTTGTAACCTCATTTGAATAGGTATTCCTGAAAATCCCACTGTGGGACCACTTGCAATTTCAGTCTTCTCAGTAGCTCTGCAGCTGTGCATTTAGCCTCACTTTCAGTCAGCTATGTCTTAGTGACACAAAACAGTGCAGTGCAACACTACAACCAAACCCCTTTTCTAAATGATTTAGACATAGTTATGAATCTCCTTGGAGAAGTACCCATTTTTCAGTATAAGGATCACTTATGTCAATTTACGTTGGATTTCAGCTAATCCTGAATTATTAATATTAGTAAAGGAGAGCATAGTTTATTTTGACCTAAGACTGAAATAAGAGGCTTTAAAGCTGTGATTTTCAAAAGCCACAGTGCCACTTACCCTTGCAGAGAAGGCTTCAGAAAATGCCAGTCCAGGAATGCTCTAATTCATTCGGTGTCTTAAATGACTGCTGGGTTACTTATCCTGCACAATACTGAACCCACGTGACATTAGCACCTGTTGCCATCAAGCTAGACACAGAGATATGCACAGTGCCCTGCATTTATTCCCTGGGATTTCCATTTATCTTTCCATGCCTGCACAGCTGGGCTCACAAAACTGAAGACACCTGACCATACAATATCACACATAATAAGAAATGACCTCAATAATTACCCTGTTTTCATAATTTTAGAAAAAAACATGTTTTCTGTAAATTGTGTGGTGTATACAAACTGGAATACCTTGGTACAAGCAAGGGTACAATAATTTTAACGTGCACAAAGAATGGTCTGTGCAACCCTTGGGTCAATGTTAATTATTGCTGAGCTTCAGAATCACCAAAAATGCAAACATAACAGTTAAATCCCAGCACAGCTTAGAAACTCTTCAATAAAATGAAATCTCATCTGCTTGTCTGTCAAAAAGAAAAATGTCATCACAGAAAGCAGTCAGCCTATCAGCTGTTATTCTCAGTGTAGTTGTAGTTTGCCATGGGGGAATGTGATACTTTACAAGCCAAACCAAAGGTGAGACAGGATGACCCAGGAAGCCCCTTTCTTCTTCTCCAGGGACCCTTCAATATCTGCTGTTGTACACAGTCCCTCCTGCTGTAGCACAGGCTGAGAAAATCAAGCTTTGAACCAGAACCAGTGTCAACCAGGAGCTCAGCATGGGTCAATTTGCCCTGCTCCTCAGGCTGGCTCCACCCTTCACTCCAAGTGCTGCAGTGCCAGGACAAGCTGCTGTCATGTCCAGGCTGGCACCTCACAGTGCCCCGTGGGGACACCTGTGCTGCTCCCTGCTGCGGGCTGTGATGGGGCTGAGATGGACACAAACGGTGAGGTGTGACCCCTCACACTGACTGCAGAAGAAGAGTCCACCCTCAGTTCTGTTTTACTCCACTCCTGGCTTCCTCTGGTGATAAATTGCCATTCCCTTGGCACTGCAGCACTGAAGAGGGGAGCTCCAGTGATACCAGCATGATGATGTGACAGTATTGTGGTGTGAGGCACCATTTCCTGAGCCTGCTTTGGGCCACCTGGTCCTGCTCTGCACGTGCTCACAACGCCCCTCATTGATGCCAGGGCTGGGAGGATGACCTGGATGCTTCAGCAGTGGGAGGAAGAGTGGGCAGAGACAGGTTCATCCTCCTTCTGTGCTGTCCCCTCAGCTGACCAGACTCCTCCTCTCCAGCATAAGAGCTGACGCTGACTTCAGCTGAATCAGCCTGAGGAAAGGTACATGGAGTACCCTGGACACAGACCTTGCTATGCCCTTAACTGGCCCTTCAGTGGCAGCTGTGGATTGAACTTTCCAGACATGAAGGACACCCAACAGGCCAAATCTGCCTTAGCCTCCAGCCTTTCAGGAAAGGGGTCAAAATTTTCTAACCATGGTCATGCTTCACTCATAGGCACATGGTGACCAGGCCACACATTGATCAGGATCAATGACAGAAGATAAAAGCAAACTCCAAAACACAGGCTGTTAATGGATGTAGGAAGTATTTGTATTGGAGAAGTAATGGAGTGAGCTGACTGGATCCCTTCACTTACCCACAGCTGTACATGGGGAAGTTAGAACAGCAAAGATCTACTGAAATTAAATTAGCAGGAAAACTGTAAACATCCACTTGCCTTTAAGGCTCTAAAAATACCCTCACCTTGCCTTGACTTCCTTTAGTTTAGCCACAAGATACCCTATGAGAAGAAAGTCCAGATCCCTCTGTCTGGCAGGCAGTCATGATACACGCAGAGGAATGTTCCCTTGCAGTAGGGTCCTCAATGCAAAACTCACTGCATCTGATTAAAGTGGAAGAGCTCCCCAGTCCAAAATGCAGAGCACAAGGCTTGGACAGAGAATGGGTCATAGTTCAGTCTCACCACAGCTAAATTTTTGTTACAGTTCCCTTTAAATAGACTGCTGCTAGAAGTAGGAGATATACCCATAGTGATTTTGGTGCAAGTCTGTATCAAACCTATATGAATTTCAGGTTGGGACTGAAACACTCTTAACATACTAAAAAGTGCTACATGTAATCCACGAAAACATCAATACTGGAAAATGGAAATTCATAGCTAAAATTCTTGTGGATTATCATCTGGCAGCATCAGAGCTGTGCTTTGTGTGTATGCATTAAAAGAGGTCTACATTACCAGATCCACACCATACCCAACCTTCTCAAGAGTGCCCCAGTAAAGCAATTATTATTTCTTTTCCAAGACCTCACCGCTAGCCAAGGGAATTCACACCAGAGGGCAGGAAACACAGATGGAATTTTATTAAAAGTCCAGGTCTGTGCAGGCAGGAATCCAAACCTGCTACCCCATGCACAGAAAACTGCATCACAGCATAAGGCCCTGTTTTAGCTGAGCGTTACAGGATACTGAACTATGTTTCTGGACTGTGATTTTCTGGAGGTTTAGGAGTTGCTCTGAGCATGATGGTGAATTTTCTTGCAAATCTGAGGGGTTAGCTCCTTCCCCAAGCAATTCTGGTTGCAAGGAGAAAGATAAACTTTCCAGAGAGGGGCAGCCTAATTTCTCAAAGCAGTTGTACTCACTACCTGACATAACTGTTCTATACAACAAAGTGCCACATCCCATGCCCACCTGGCACTGGGACATGCTAGAAAAGCATGTGACATGCTACCAGTCCTGTTTCCCACCTGCTGCACCCCTTTCTTTGCCCTACAACCTGCATGCACAATTCACTCAGCCTGTCCCTGGTGCAGTTGCCACCCAGAGCTGTCAGTCCCCTCTGTCCAGTACCTGAGGCACGACCTGACACAAGTAGAGGCCAGAGAGGGTTTCTGAGCCTGCAGAAGGCAGCAAGAAGCAGCAAGGGAGGTGATGAGGACCCACAGTCAAGCACACAGAGACCTTTATGCCTGCTCTGGTAATGACACAGAAGATGTAGGGCTCAGAGGAGGGGGAAAGGTCTCCTTCAGCTCGAGAGAGAAAGGAGGAAAAAGGCATTCATTTACCATCTACATCAGAAAAGACAAGCATGCTGACCTTGATGGTCTTCTCATGTGTGTTCATCTCAGTGTGGTCAAGTTTAAATTTATTTAAATAACGTATGCTATAAAATTTGAAGGGTAATACATCCGTGTTGCCCTAATTTATTCAGCTAGAGAGGAGGAAAAAGAAGTTCATTCTCTGTTTGTTATGAAAGCTAAGCTCAAATATGAACAATGTTCCACAGTAAATGATGGAGAGTTTGACAATCTCATCTGTATCATATCATCATATATTGAAAGGTTCTATTGTTAAGAGTACCTACAAGAGAATACAATTTTATCTGCTTTGGGAAGTGTAATTCTGAGCTTTCTCATTTTAGAGTTCTTTTCAAGTCAGGGGTCTGTGTTAGGTCTTTATAAAGTTAGAAAAGCAAATTATGTATGTCCAGCTTTCTCAAAGTTAGTCACAGTTCAAAAATAACATTGCCTGGGCTTCATCAAAAGCAGCGTGGCCAGCAGGGCAAGGCAGGGGGTTCTGCTCCTGTGCTCTGTGAGACCCCAGCTGCAGTGCTGCACCCAGCTCTGGGGTCCTCAGCACAGCAGGGACACTGACCTGTTGGAACGAGCCCAGAGAGGGTCACCAAGATGTCTGGAGGGATGGACCACCTCTCCTACGAGGCAGGCTGAGAGAGTTGAGATTGTTCAGCCAGGAGAAGAGAAGGCTTCAAGGTGACATAGTTGTGGCCTTCCAGTACCTGAAGGAAAGAGGGAGAAGGGACTTTTAACAGGGGCATGTAAGGACAGGACAAGGGGGAGTGGCTTCAAACTGACAGGAGGTTTCCTTTGGATACTAGGATGAAATTCTTTACTGTGTGGGTGGTGAGGCACTGGAAGACATTGGCCAAAGAACCAGTGGATGCCTCATCCCTGGAAGTTTTAATGCCAGGCTAGATGGGGCTTGGAGCAACCTGGTCTAGTAGAAGGAGTCTGCCCATGTCAAAAATTTGAAACTAAATGACCTGGGGCTTGCCTTCCAATCCAATCCAATCCAATCCATTCTATGATTCTGTTCAAGAACGACACTGGATTCTGCCTAAACCTTTATATGTCATTAATTTCCTTCTTCAGGCTAAAAGCTTAAAAGCAAAATAAATCAGCAAAACCAAAACACTTAGTCCTCAGGCAACACAAAACACAAAAATGTAACAACCCAACAGTGTCAGGTAATTTCCATGCTGCACATGACACAAGCCAGGCCCTTCCCTGCTTAGCTGTCAGCCATTAAGGAATGTTAAAATGCTAATTGTGAAAATGGCAGCATGGACATTTTCATTCTTGCATTAAGCTCAGTAGTTACCAAGCCATGGCTTGAGGCATAGTGATGGCCTCAAGGTCTTCCAGCATTTCCTATAACCCTTGGGAGCTAATAGGCTACAACAGCCCAATAGGGAGAGGAAAGCTGCTGAAACACAGAGTTCATTTAGTATTATTGCTTAGAACCCAGTGAAGTTTATTAATTCTTAAATCTTTGGCAAAAGCTGCCTCCTTTGTATGTTTAGTCATCCAAGAAGTCAAAATGGTTTCCCAAAGGATGCTGAGCTACTCTGTCTAACTTAATTTTGATCATACTGACCAGTGAAAAGGGGACTTTGCTGGATCTCCCTTTTTACCATCTCATCAAACTCCTGCAGGCTCTTGTTAGATCTTCTTCACAGGCCCAAAATTTGGTTCATTATTTCCTAGGACATAAACAGATCCCGTCTGTGTAAGTACACAGGTGTCACATCCCAGGAAAGCTAAAGGATGATTTTGTACTTTGAACAATTTTGTCATGGTCAGCATTAAAGCCCTATTCCTCTACATACAACAAAATTAGGAAGCATTTGTTTTATCTTCATTGACTTAAAACTGATCTTAAATTGTATTTTCATTTGTATTGTCATTTCCTCCAACACTCTATTGTACAATACTTTCTGTCTCTCTTGTAGCAGTGAGATAATCTACATATCAAAGCTGTTTGTGCTGGACATGTAATTTCACCTAATACTGAGAATTTCACCATGGTTTCTACAAAGACATTATTAAAAGGCATAGGAGCTGGTAAATCTTTGTACCCTCTCCTGAAATGCTATTAAGTAGACAGAAATTCTACTTGGTAGTCACACTCTGCTTTTCAACCCCCAAAGCAAAATTCAGTAACAATACTGAAGATTTAAAATTCTTTAATTATATTCAACACAATCATCCATTTCTGTAAAATCTATCCAAGCATTCCAATCGTAAACCCATAGGGGTTTTGTTTCCTTTGTTTTGTTGTGGGTTTTTTTCCTTGCTTTGGTTTGAGGTTTTTTGTTTGTTTAGATTCATTGGAAATTTTTGGGTCTGCTATGGATTCTGTCTTTCTAGGATCTCTTGCTTCTTCCTAGGAGGTAAATCCATAGAAGCATCAAAGTTAGAAGTCCTCAGACTGTCCAAAATATGCCTTGATAAATGTTGATTTACAAGTGGATTTCAAATTTGGATGCAGAACCACTTGCTTTCAGTTTTTCAAATTTCTTTGCAACATACAAATGAACCCAATTCAGTTACACTATTGCTGACTTCAGCCACACTTTGTTCTCTCCTCAGTCACCCCAATCAAGGACCTAATATGGTGTTCCTGGTGTTCAATTGCTCTTAAGGAAAGCTTAAAGTAAATCAACATTATCTCCTGAAACAAGTAGATGTTTTCATAGACTTCAGGAAACAATCTTTTAAACAAAAGGAATATGAATAAAGCTGAGCAACAACAACCTTTTCTTAATATATGCACATTTATGCCCTGGCAATAGGACTAACTATTTTTCTAAGGCTTAACCCAGAGTTCAAATTATTTAAAAGCTATATACTTTCACTGGAGTGTTTAGAAAGAACTTACTCTTTTACAATTTCAAATAGTTCCATATCTGTTTTCACAGCAGTGATGTATTTACTGCTCCTAACATGCTTTGGGACCTTGATAAATTTACTTCAGTTTGTCAATTACCACATTCCTAAAGGAGAAAACAAAATCCTCACTGATCTTTAAGTCCCTTTGAAATACATCATAGTTCATCTTTGTTATTAGTCTGCCAAACATATCCACGGTTAAGGTAATTAACATTACTGAGTGTGATGAAGGCTTTTTGAAATGTCTCAAATCTGATTCTTCTGAAGTCACAGGTGGGAAAACTCTTGTGGTACACAGTATCCCCCAATCTCCCCCATGTTCTTAATATTTCCCCTCTGCTGTACTCTGCATAAACTCTCCCTGACACAGCCATCTCCTTGAACCTGCATGGTTCCCTCATTTGACTCCTGTAACCCCATACAACTTCTTTTGGCCTTTCCATAAGGGAAACAGAACTACCTATGGCTCTTTCAGAATTAAATGTCTGCTGATTAGTCAGATGTTCTCTACCTCAGAAAGCATCAGAGATGAAAACTCTTACAGGCTGGAAGAGTGTCGGGGAGAAGCATCTTTGCTGTTTCTTTTATTGCTCTCTCCGTCCCTAGTTTCGGCTCCTGAATAAAGACAGTGAACTAGATGGACCTTTGGTCTACTCAAAGATGGTCCTTCTCAAGCTGCTAAAGAGAGTGAGTAATACTTGATCTTGCCTGCCTCTCCTTCACTAATTTGAATCTCTCTCTGCCATCTACCCAGAGATGATATTTATGAAACTCTCGGAGGGTGAGCTATCTTTGTGACTGCTGCCTCATTGTCAGACATGGGTGGGATGAGATAGTGAGTTGAAGTTTCCTCATGACAGGGACAGGCTGACATTCTGAGTCAGCAGAACCAGCATGTTGGGTAGGTTTCTTTGCTAATGTAGTGCACTTTTAATACAAGTTGCTCCACAGATGAGTTTCCAAATCAATGAATAGCATTTCAGACCCATCGGAAACTACTCCCACAGCAGCTGTCTGCAAACATATTCCTTCTGCAATTTCTGGACTGTCCAGCTGTTAATGGGCAGCAGTATTTAACCCAAACCTGTGGTGTAGGGCTCATTTGGATGATGATGTGTGTGGCAGCAAAGAACTGCTCTGAGCTGCAGCACTGTTAGGGCTCGAAACACCCATCTAGGCATTCCTATTCAGCAGGAAGCAGTGACACAGACATGCAAGTAAATTACAGGCTTATCATTCCTCATTCAAGCATCAGCACAGTCATTCAGCAGAATCTCCATGTCCCTACAGCAAGACCACAGAAAAATAGTGGTTAAAACTGCACTATGCATTTGTGCTTCACCTTTTTTATTGCCCCTGCTCTGTCACTTTGCTTCATGGTTATTCAACAGGTGCCCTTTGAATAAGGAGCATGTGGCACAGAGATGACTGGCAGACAAGGCAGTAGAAAAGAGCAGTCTAGGAAGCAGTGGTGCTTATTATAAAGGGCAGCTAACTGATTCATCAGTGCCCTCCCCAGCAAACCATGCCATATAAATGTTATTTTGAAATTAGCCTTGTGGAATAAGGAGGATTAGTTGGAATGCTTGAAGTGTGAATACCTAATATCCTCTCTCCCTAAAGGAAGATAGATTGAGCCATGCACCTCCATGGTGCATGGCTTCAACTCAATTTATGATGTGTGCCCCAAGGCCATTTTTCCAGTCAATTTTAGTTTAACAGAATTAGCAGGATTCTCATTCTTCAGCGTTAGACTAGTAGTCTGACTGACTCTCACACAATGCTGGAGGAAGAAGGTAAAAATATAGGATTGCAATCCAGCATAATAAGATACTGCAATAGGAAGAGATAGGAACCAGGGTTTCTTCCTTTTGTAGGTCTTGCAAGGAAAAACAGCAAATCTGCCAGGCTACAGATTGCTGTGTTAGCATGCAGTGAGGTTGGAAGAGCATATGGCAGGAGTGGCTGCCTGGCTGAAGTGCACCTATTGCCAGCCCTGTCATTCAGGCCTGTGGAGACAAGATAAAGCTTTATTTTAGTGCCCTGACAGCTGACAGGAACCTGTCACGTTGCAGAAGCAGCTGAATCCCAAGTCAGGGGAAGAAGGGGAAAAGAAAAGAGAAATCAAAAGTAATCCCATACTTGGTGCTTACTTGTCTAATCTCTGGGGGGCAAGAGATAGGGTGAGGTCTCTCATGTATTCTGTGCACACAGTTCATAGCACTAAGGGATGCTAACAAGTGCAAGAAGGACACAGAAGAAAAAGGTGCCAGAAGACTCTGGACTGAACTTTATTTCATGTTATACTCTCTTTTCAAAACACATGGGGAATCTCTTGCTGCTTGGCATGGGTAAAACTGCTCTGAGATTTCCTTGTAGCTACTCAAAATGGAGAAGAATCTGAGCTGGCAGGATCTTCCTTGCAATGTTTCTGGTAAGTGTAGAGTTCATTCCTACAGCTCCAGAGATGGGAGATAGGGAGAAAGGACAGGATTTTTACTTTGGGGAAAAACCTGATTCTTCTTGCAAAATCAGTAACAGTTATTGGGCTGGGAACATAAATACTGCAGTGTTTTATTTCAAATTTTCTGCAGACTGCAGATACTTTCTGCTAGTGCATTTAGGGAAAAAAAAGAGACTAATAAAAAAGAAAGTCCCATAGGAGAGTTCTGCCTAGGTTTTTGAGCTCATCTTTCTCTCTATTTAGTTTTAGTCACATGATTTAGACACAGTCCCTCTACCGAGTATTCCAACAACAGCTTCCACTACCTTTACTGTTTATTCCAGGTAATTCCTCACATAGTAGGTTTTAGACTATGGGCACTGCTGTATCACTTCCATTCCCAGCAAACATGCAGCCAAACATGCAGTTTGGCTTTTCCCCTACCAAACTTAGTGGAAATGCCTCCTCTACTGTGTTCTGCATCTTATCAGATCACACCTACAGGCTGCTGGTTCCTTGAGGCAGGAGACTTCCTTTAGACAACACTAGATACAATGCTGGTGTGAGACAGATGTGTCAGCTCCTCTCAGCTGTTAACACAAGTGCAAATAAAAAGACAAATCTGACCTGGATTTCAGTGACAGTCAGGACTAAATGCTAGATTCTGATCCAGCGAGAAAGGCATTTTAGTCAGATTTATGTACCTCTCTTGGAACATAATGTCCTTAAAAACAGAATCTGGATTTACTTCTCACTGACATGCTGTGTCAACGACATGTCTTCTTAATGTGCCGTTGGTGCCTGGTTGTTCCTCGTGTTTGCTCTGGCTCTACACCTTTTGAACAAGAATAAAACACCTTTTGAACAAGAACGCATCTTGGAAGATGAATAAACTCAGTCTGTGCTCAAAACATTTAAGAAGTGTAGGAAAGAAGGCAAAAGAAATCTGCCAGCATGGCTGGAAGAGAAGCTTATCTTGCCTTGGCTGGATTTGCTTTGGTTTTCCTCTCCAGCTTCTTTCCATCATTTGCTGCACCAATGTATCCCTGAGGATGCTGACCTCAGAACAATATGCTGCAAAGATGATTACAGTCTAAAAAGGAAAAGAAAACCCTGTCACTATGGTTGTTATGGGTTTTAGCTTTTCACATTTAATCCTTTAATTGGTCTTTCTGGCAAGAAGAATTCGATTCTTGGCTTTATTGCTGCATGGATGAGCCCTATTGCAAATCCCATTGGGATAAAGTTACAGTCATTTGGCAGTAAGAAGATCCATAGCAACCTCTGAAAAGCCTACCAAGAGGGTTCCTTGTTGACATCACAGTCTCTGTGTGATGTCATAAAGCCTCCCAGAAAATGAAACAAAACAAAACAAGCAGCAGGACCTCTGGGTATTTGACGGGATTGAGGCTAGCCCTTACTCCACTATTGTGTGTAACGAGTTATGTCAAAGGAGAGCTTGGGTCTTGGCTTGCAGCCAGAACATTGATGAAGACAAAATGCACAATAAGAAGGTTGAACAGGATATGTGCACAGTAAAAAACTTATTGTAAAGATGTTGGGTGTGCTGGACCAGAGGGGCGAGAACACTATGGGTGAGTCATTTGGGCAGACCCAGATAAGGGCTAAGCCATCTGAATAACAGACTCTTCGGATGAGACAGTTTTGTTCTTATGCAAGTATACAAATAAGTTGCCTTAGAACCTCCCATCTAAACATCTCAGTGAAATTTAATCTCCCATGTCCCAGGCCAAGAGTGACAGCAGCTTCCTTGCATTCCAAATGAGCAGCCCTGGAGGTATGAAAGAGTGAAACAACATCATTTAGAATAAAATAAAACGTGGGAGCTCTGATTCACAGCCCTATTCATTAATGACTGGTAACTTTCTTTTCCAGGAGAGTGAGAAGGATTCAAATCACTGCAATGGGTACAATCCATGACAGGAGCATAATTTCTTCTAAGTTCCTGCATAGAAACCTAAAGGCTTGGCCCTAACAGCCCTCTTCAAGTCAGTCAATTTGTGCTGATGTAACTGAGACGTCTGGACCCCTCGTCATGAAAAGAGAGAAGATCAGCACCTATGAAGCTAAAAATAAAAGCGTCACCTCTGAGGCTGGGCCCATGGTGCTTATTACAAGGGGTGGGGTAGGATTGGCAGAGCTGTGCGTCCATCGTGGATGTCACCATGGCACACCCACGCCAACATCTCCACGGAGACATAGCACATTTCTAGCTCCTGCATCACCAACTTGTTGCCAAGGAAACAAGAGGATGCAAAAAAAAAAAATTAAAGAAGAAAAAAATCTCAATGACATTCAATTTTGAGACAGTCAAGAAACCCCTGAAAGGGATTCTAAAGTGCCTGAGAAGGAAATGGAAATTGGGCTTCTAATTACAGATTCTCAACCAACTCCTTTTTATTCCCCAGTTATTCTGTCTGCTCACGTCACTGTCTTCTTGCCATTCTCTGTCTACAGAGGTACGAATGCCAGACACTGGTGAAAAAAGAATCAGAAAGAGCTTTCCTGGAGTGAAGGAGGGGAGGGAGGGAGAGCGGGGGAGAAGGTTACTGGGTACAAGCAATAGTGGAGATTCCATAACTCAGAGGAAGGTGGTGGACATAAGCTGCAGAAAGGGAAACGCGTGGAAGAAAGGCAGAATAGGAGGGAAGGTTTCTGTGAGAAGGGAATATGTGCAGTTGGCAGGTGTGGGTGTACACATGTATGTCTACATCAAATACATGTGTATTTTTATATATACAGCTGAAAGGTACTTGTGCATACAAAGGTGTACCAAAATCTACATTGCGTAAATAAAAACCTGAGCTGTGCACCCCCCAAAAAAATCATTAAATTGACAAAGAAAGCAAGAAACTAAACAAGAAAGAGTGTGTCTTTTCATTTTGTTTATTTTAATCCATTATAACACTACATTTACAAGCTTTTTCCACAATCAAAAAAGCTACAAATCTGCACCTCTTTTTAAATGACAGCCAGAACTTTCACACAACCACCTGACTCTAGGAGCTGTGGCTTTGCAAAAAAGGAGAAACTGTAAGAAGAATCACAAGAAGGTGCTGACAGGTGGCAAACCTGGCAGGGCACATAAACACGAGAGCACACAAGAGAACCAGCAAAGTGTATCACAGTATGAAGGGGAGGATGTGCTGGGTGTTGCTGTGCGGAGACACATGGCCACCAAGACAAGATGTGCAGGTGTTGTCTAAGCATAGCAGAGCCACATTCCATGACCACTGAAACCTGCACGGTCCCAAATTAGACAGCCGAGTTCTCTGGGGGAATGAGCACAGGGAGGGTTAACTGTTTGAATAGATGTCTGATATCATCTTGCTTGAGCATGAGAGATAGGGAAAGTTTCATCATATGACAGCACAGAGTGGTGCAGATGTTTATTGGCTACCCTGATTAGTTGCAGGATGGCTACCATTTGGGGTAGTGCTGAAATAGATGAAAGAGCTCTGTCTTCTTGTCCTTCTCTTCAATATCCAGTCTCACCTGTCTTCATGCCTTGAGCCTGTCATCAAACTTGCAGCCAGAAGTGAGATTGCTGTAGACCAAGAAGGAAAACTTATAGACAGAAGTTAACCATTGCTCAATTGCAACAAGGGTCCTACAGAATGACACGGAGGGACCTCAGTTAATATCAAGGAGCTCGTGGATTTATGGCTGTTGGTAGTAAAAGGCTGCCAGCAGTAAGGTTTGGACTCCATCCCAGGGAGACAAGAACCATTGCTGACCAAACACAAATATCCCTCTGTGGCCCCTACCACCTTCTTCGTGCCTCTTGTACAGGTCTTTGCAGGACTGAAAGGTTTCCACACTCTTCAAGGCAGATTTTCTTCCCCTTGTTAGAAGAAGATGTGAAGGATGCCAAGTGCTTCTCTAAAAACCTGTGTGGTGACAGTCCTGGCAGTCCAACAACTTTTTCTAATGTTGCCATGACATGGAAGTGATGGGCACATGAATCACAGTTGTGGAGAACACCAGCCTACGTGCAGATGCTGCATTCAGATTAGCAGAAGCAAGTCCTGACCACTCAGCTCCCCCCTTCTTACTATGAGAGGTAGTTTGGAGTATCCAGTCCTCTTGGGAGTGTAAGCAGGAGGGGACAGGGAGACCTCCTCTTACAAGTATGCATGCAGTATAAAACCACAGCAACACAAGCAGCCTACATGACGAAGCAAAGGTCAGATTAAAACATTTTAAGCATTTATCAGTGGTTCACTTCAATTTTATTCCTGATTAAGGTGAAAATAGCTGAAGTGCCTAAACTGCAGGCCACAGAAGGTGGGCTCAGCTTCGTGTGTCCCAGTGCCACAGTGCTTCACAGAGTCAGCCCATGTCCAAGGAAGCAGAACACAGTGTGGGCACATCCAAAGGGGCCAGGTGCCCCCAGCAGAGCTGCAAAGACAGAGGGTGTCTGGTGCTGAGAGCTGGCCATGACTCAGATACAGGGAAGCAGAGACATGCTATCAAGGTGCAGGGGAAGTCCAAGTGAAGGAGAAGACAGCAGAAGTCCATTTCCTCTTTTCAGCACATCCTAATTCCCCATCCTATTTCTCAGCCATACTTTTTTCTAGCATATCCAAAATGTTACCTCTTCTCAACGAAGATAAATACATCATTCACATGACAACTTTCTGTATTAAAAAAAGAGTGCTTTTATTGGGGAGTTTAGATTCACAAAATACTTATGAAAAGGATATAATGCATTCTGTTTAAAAATGCAGGTATATATCACAACTCCCAGCTTCTGAATCACCACTACATGTTCATGTTTCCTGGAAGGAAAGATGTTTTTTGGTAACTTACTGTTTTGAATGAATTTTTCATGAAATACTCAACAAGTGACATTAAAATTTGCTTTGGGCAAAATGCAAGTTCTGATAATTTTGGCTTTTTCTCTTTACTCCAAGTACTGTTCATCAATGAAATGAACATTTATTCCAACTGACTTTTTTTTCAGGCAGGATATTAGAATTCATATTTCTCTAGATACAGCTTTGCATCTTCAACAAATACTTTAATAGGGACTACTAAATTTGCTTTGAGTGGAAACGTATAAGACGCTCTAGGAAATTCAGAATTTCAGAAAAATATTTCTAAAATTCTGACAGTGGTTTCCATTGTAAACAAAATTGCAACAGTTACATGCTATGACTTTCCTAAATGTATAATGCACAGTATAGGCTCTCCTACTCCCATGCATACACACACATGCATACATTCTCTAACACACTGCCTGCCTACAATGCAAATACACCATCATCTCTCCCTCTAAACACACACAGACCTTCTCTTGAGCATAAGGACAGCTACACACACACCTGCACAATGAAATCTTTCTGACACAGAGGCCCTGAAAACACAATTTTATCTCTCTCTTATACACACTGTCATTCCTTCCTTCTAACACAATGTAATCTCCCTCTTGCTCTTTCTTTCATGCACACAGACACAAAAACAGACACATACAGTGTAATCTTATCTCTCTGAGATTCAACTACAGTATCTACATTATTTTCAAAATTGCATAAACACTTTCTGCCTGACATTTCCATTTGTAGACTCCATCATTCACGACTACACAATTGATTGCAGAGATGGGAGGATGTGGAGGGAAGTCCTTGATCACGTAAACGCCTGTCTCTCAGGTAAAGAGGCCTTTTCTGGCAAGATTTTATTTTACAAGCCAGGAGACATTATAAGCAATGTTTTCACTTTGGACGCAGCATTAGTTACACAGTGCTCCTTGTTATGATATTACACCAACAACAAATAGTAAGAGACTTGAACAGCTTGATAAAAAAAAATCTGCTAGATCATAAAAAAGATTTTTCCTTTATTGCTATCATTGTCAAACACTTCATTGATACTTTCCACAATACGTGCTGCAAGCAAATTACAATATGCAGTTACACTGATATTTCCTGTGACATGTAATATGCTGTAGGCCCTGAGATTTCAAAAGAAAAAAAGAAAGATGTATAGAGGAGGTTCCACCTCCACTTAAGCTATTATTTCTACAACAAAAGTCTGTGCTTAAATCACTTGTATTAGCAGGATTGTTCTAATGGGAATATTAAAATGAATGTCTGCCTCTGCAAGCTTCTCTACACAATGGAGATTGCCAACAGTGAGAATTAGAGGATGCAACACAGAGCACTTTTCTTGCATGCCATTGATTCAGACCAGGGTAATTGGCTGGCAATTTTGGGGATACTTCTACAAAATTAAATTTCATGTCCTCATTTGATTTGTCCAGATTACCTCAAAACAGAACGAAATATTAAAATGAAAATAGAATGATCTGGATTTGATCAGTGATATTATAGAGCAGGTAAACAGGAATTTCTTCACAGGGTCTTGTTGGACTGCAAGGTTTTTTATTACCACCATAAAGCAGGCTTTAAAGAAAAAAACTGCAGAGAAAAGAGTTATTAAAAATAAAAAACAAACTAGATTCAGAGTATTGTCTTAACTCTTAACTAAAAACTAGGGTCCCTAACAGAGAGTAACTTGCTATAATTCCTGGAAAAATGTTACTTCTACATCATGGGAGGAATTTTGCCTAAGAATGTGGACCAAAGCATCAATATGGCTTTAAGACAATTTCCTCAGAGACAGGAGAAAGGAAATACTTTGTGGAGCCCAAACTCACAAAAACCCCTTATCCACTGAGGGTCTTTGAAAAGCAAAAGCAGCTGTCCTACTACCAGAGGGGACTAAAAGAAAGGTTTTCCTTTAATGGTCTATGATACTGCTTTGATTAACCATACCTTGCTTTGAGAACGTTGTCTGACTGCCTGTATCAGCACAGGGTCACCCAGCCTCAAACAAAAGGACTGCTGAGCCAAGACCAACTGGGATCACAGGCAACTGGAGTGGAGGGGTGTAGGCAAAGAACAAGATAGACACAGGATCCCATTTCAGCGGTGTCTCAGAGGGTTTGAGGTGGAAGTGTGGTACCCCTGGCTATGACAGCTATAGATAGAACAGCTGTATTGTAAGCAGCGCTGAAGAAGTCATGGGAAACTCCCATGCCCTGCAGTGTTCTGTCCCTTTTAAAGTTATAATCCCATTGTAATTGTGAAGCAGTGGTTTTCTGACACTGCCAACCAGTCTTCAGCCACCACAAAAATACCTAAACCAAAGCACATGACCACTCATAACAAGACAGAAACTGACCCTTATCTACTGCAGGAAGCTCATATCACCACAAACCTTGCAAAATCCCTGCAGTGAGAGTCAGTGTCCCATTCTTTCTCTCCACAGAATTGATAGAACACAGGCAGATGCAGTACAAACTTTTCTCACACACCACATACCCCCATGTGCCTCTTCCCCTCTTGCCCCCTGGAACAAATACCATGGGTCCACAACTCCATCTGTAACCCTGTTCACAGCACTGGCATGCTGTGTTGCACTAGAGGATGGAAGAGAATTTCACAAGCAGGACCCAATGTCACTCTACCCCTGAGGTAGGAGTCCATCACTCAGCCCCTTTCTCAGTGAGAAACCCAGGGCAGTTGCATGTAGCACCTGCAGACCGAATGCAGTACATGAGTTGCCTGACTCCTCTCCTGATACCTGTGAGAGCCACCTGATAATCTTCCACGTGGAAAATATTCCCTAGAAAACAGATTGGGATACTACTTCAGCCACCCCCAGGAACTCCAGAATTTTTCCCCTTCCTGACAATTTGTTTTTGGTATCAAATACCACAACATTAAGGATCCTGATGATTTTGAATGCTACTTAGATGCCCTTCCTTGAGAAAATTTTGTAGGCCTCACGCTGCCCTGTGAGGGCTGCTGACCTTAAAACCTTACTTGATGGTTGTGAAACACATTCATTTCTTAGAATTGCCTTTGATGCACTCTTGAGAACCTGTAGGAAAATGGCATCTGTGGGTTAGTCAGCTCATTTAGAAAATTGACTGCTCAGCATCTACTTGTCATGGTGGCTTGCCACTGATTTGTTAGAAACAGACCTGGGTGTTGGTGCCTTCCTGAACAAATACGTTTCCACAGGTCACTTGGTCAGTGGTGGTTGCTCTGTCACAGCCATCTCCACCTCAGTCACCTCACCTTATTCTTGTTCCTCCAAGCCTGAGCAGTGGCCCTGCTGTCAAACTTGCTGGGTAAAGCTCACTGTGGACTCCTGTAGCTCTTCCATTTTTATCTCTAATGAGATTGACCCATGGAGGCTACTCCACTGAGGACTCAGGAGAAAGCCACTAATCAAGCTGACAGAGACACAACCCAAAGCTTCTTTCTCTCTCTGTCCTCCACAGTTTCCTCTTCCTTTCTTACTGTGTAATCAACCTAGTTATCTACTTTTCTGTCACAATAGTAACTATGTAGCTCTTCAACATTTCAGAAATAGAAAAAAACAGCATAGTCTTTTCTTCTTTTCCTTCCCAGGCTGTAGGAGGAATTGTTCAATTAGCTTTTTAGGTGGCATGATTTGTTTGCTTGTTTATAGGCATACATGTGAGTGGGTGTTTTGTAGATGTATGTGCAGAGCTCACTGGGGGAGGGCGAGGCTCACTGGAGAGCCAAGCTGTGTATTTACCACTGAGAGTGGCGAGATGCACGACCTCCCACAGCTGATGTGTTATGGACTCCACAGCACAGCGCAGTCCCTGGCAGCACTCTGTCTCCTGCTTTTAGCTCAGCCACACCAGCAAATCTGGAAAACCGCCATGGAAGCGAGATCTTTAGTGGGGGAAGAAAGAGGAAAGAGCAGCAATTATTTCAGTCTCAGCTACTTCAAGATTGCCTCTGTCCTAGATAAAGACGATATCTGCTGCTATTGCCTGAACATCTAAACAAGAGGCAAATTCTGTGGAGAGGGTCTTAGGCCAGCTATTATGGACAGGTAAGAAATGATACACAAGTTTTTCTTTCTGATTGAAGTGGCAGCGGAGTGAAACTTTGCAGATTTTTGCAGAAACTTCAGCATCTCTAGTGCTACAACACATGACAGTAGAAATTTCCTGGACAGTGTACTTCTCAAAAAAATTATTTTTACCAAACTTCTCTAAAAAATGTTTGTACCATAAACTACAAATACCCTAAAATATTTTGCTTTCATCGATGACAGATATTGCACTGGTTCTTAACAACCACATTTACTGGAACAGCTTTCATCCTTTTAACAGCTCTTCCTTTCTCCATGTACCATATGTTTTGTGCAGATCCTACAAACAGAGAGAGTTGGAGGCAATACCAAAGGTCTCCTGCCTTTTTTGAAGCTAAGTATTACTCAAGGAGTAAAATAGCATCAAACATCATGTCAAGAGTGAAGGGACATGGCAGAAGAATGTATTTAAGTGGAACAATATATTTCCAGCATTGGATTCACTGTAAGTGTTACCTCTATCCAGATTGCATGGCCATTTGGGGACTTCACGTAATGCTGGGATGGCTGCAGATTTTAAAGTAAATTGTAGGAAAGAAAAAAAAAGTGTCTTTGTTGACTCCAAGGCAGTCTCTGTCTAAGTTTGTCCAACTGAATACTAGTCTTTCAGTGATTTGCAACAAATTTGTCTGTTGTGTTGGTAGAAGTAGAGTAGTAGAGTCCTTGTGTGTGAGTAAAGCCCTTCCTCACACATATGTGTGCATGGAGCTGGGACAAAGGGGAAATGTGTGAGTGAGATGCTGGGTTTTGGAAGAATGCTTCATTCCTGCAGTGCTTATTTTGCAAAAGTCTGGAAAAAAGAAGAAAGACACTAGAATTGCTGACCCAGCTGGATTCACATTGTAGGTGGCTGTGAGACAGAAAGACTTTCTTTGAAAAACAACAGCTGATGAGGAACTGGTTAGCTAATCCCAGCCAGAGGGTAATATTGAACTACTAACACAAGCACAATGTCCAGATGGAGACCAGTGACAAGTGGTGTCCCTCAGGGGTCTGCACTGGGACCAGTACTGTATGATGTCTTCACCAATACAATCAGGGCATCAAGCACACCCTCAGCAAGTTTGCAGATGACAGCAAGTTCAGGGGTGCAGTTGACATGCCTGAAGGATGGGATACTATCCAGAGGACCTGGGCTAGCTTGAGAAGTGGGCCCACGTGAAACTCAGGAGGTTCCACAAAGACACATACATTATCCAGCACCTGGGTCGGGACAACCCAGTGTCAGTAGAGGTTGGGGAATGAAGGGATTGAGAACAAATCTGCCAGGAGGGAGGTAGTGGTGAATCAGAGGCTAGACCTGAGCCAGCACTGTTTGCTTTCAGCCCAGAGAGCCACAAACATCCCGGGCTGCTTGAAAAGCAGCACAACCAGCAAATGAAGGGAGGTGATTCTACTCCCCTGATCTGCTCTCATGAGACCCCACCTGGAACACTGCATCCAGCTATGAGGTCCACAGCATAGGAAAAACATGAACCTGATGGAGCAGATCCAGAGGTCACAAAAACAACCCATGGGCTGAAACACTTCTCCTATGAGGAAAGACTGAGAGAGTTGGGGCTGTTCAGTGTGGAGAAAACATGGCTGAAGGAAGACCATAATGAGTCTTTTCAGTACCTAAAGAGGGCTTATATGAAAATGGGAACAGACTTTTTAGTAGGGCCTGTTGTGACAGGACAAGGGGCAGTGGGTTTAAATTCCAAGAGGGTAGACCAGATACAAGGAAAGAAATTTTAACCATGAAGGTGGTGAAACCATGGAACAGGTTGCCCAGAAAGGTGGTAGATGCCTCATCCCTGGAAATATCCAAGGTTCAGGGTGAGTTCAGGGTGAACTCACAGTCAAGTTCAGGGTGAACAGGGTTCTGAATAGACTGATATAGTTGAAGATGTCCCTACTCATTGCACTAGATGACCTTTAGAGATCCCTTCCAAAAAAAACTATTCTATGATTCTATGATTTTATAATCGAGAGAGTCCTGAATTCAGAAAGCAGAAGGGAAGAAAACAGGCACTTTTTCTTCAGTACAGTTAAAATGAACCATCCTGGACAGTCATTATAGCAGCTCAGCATTGGGATGTCAATAGAAAGTCATTGCAGCTCCATGTCAGATTCATGCCATTCAAAAATAAAAAACCTAATAAAACCAACCAACCAAAGAAACCCCAAATATGGAAGAATCCATATAGATTCTTTTTATTTCTTGTCTGGGATTTGAATCCTCAGATTTCCTCTGGTCCAGTTTTTCAGTATTGTCTGCAACTGTGAAGACAAAAAGCATGCATTTACAAAAATGAGATAATTTATTATCATGCATTTACATTAATCCAGTATCTGGGGATTTTAAGAAACACCTGAGGAATCACTCAATACAGAGTGGTGACCCTACTGTTCCCAGCACAAGTCTGTTATGGGCTTTGTTTTAACATGTCAGTACACTTCCCTTTCCATATACCATGACCTTTCCCTTAAGTTATGGATCTGTGGAACTGCTGAGCTACTTCTCTGCAATGTGTATGCAACACTTGATCTGAAACCATGCAGTTTTCTTCTACAAAGTAGACCAGAACTGAGAGACAGTACTTATTTCAAATATAGACACTTATGCTAGCACTGAAGGGAATATATCCCAAATTTCACATGCCAAAGGGTCTCCATTAGCCTTTTCCAAGGAAAGTAATGCTCCCTTGAGGAGAAGCCTCCCTCCCTCACTTTCTCTTTCTCTCTTTGTTCTGCTTAACCAAGAGAAAAGGCTGCATCTTTCACCAGACAGAGTCAAGCCTGCAAATCCCTTGGCAGACAGCAGCCAGATTTCTCTGTTAGCTCATTCTTATGTGACCAATTCACACAATACAAACAAATGAT
Source organism: Cisticola juncidis (assembly GCA_013400215.1). Taxonomy (NCBI): domain Eukaryota; kingdom Metazoa; phylum Chordata; class Aves; order Passeriformes; family Cisticolidae; genus Cisticola; species Cisticola juncidis. The sequence continues at coordinate 1,043,727 of VXBR01001719.1, read as the reverse complement.
GCAAATGCTAAAGATGGCAAGATATTACAGTGTAAACAAAGGCTCTTACAGGATCCTGACAGCCCCACCACTTAGATCACTGCACACTGAAAGTAGGACTGAGATCAGAGTGACTCTGTCCCATCACACTCGGACTCACAGGTACGATGGTTCATGCAGACATGAGAGCATCTCCTCTGAGTACCCAGCACTTGCACAGAGACCCAGCACTTGCACAGAGACCAAAATGCTGAGAAAATGTAAGGCTCTGCAATCCTGACAGCATTAGCAATAGTCACATGGAAATTCGAACATCCTGCAGCAGAAGCAAACAACATTACACCATGAGGCAGTGGGTGTCTTGAAGAGCATGTCTGTCCAGCTCCCTGCACATTCTCCAGGGCAGGCAGAAAATCAGAAGACAGACTATCAGCAGCTCAGTGGAGTAGTGCAGGCACCCCCTGCTCCCCTACTCCTCCCCAGGCAGCAAGCAAAGGAGGGTGAGTGCTAGGAAGAAGGCAGGCTGGCTCCCTGAAGTGAGAGTCCTGCTCATAAAACTCAATTAAGTGGATTACAGATGAGCTCATTCCCAGCGGTGGGTCACATTCCATTAGAGGCAGGCTCGATGCCAGGCGGACTCAGCGCTGCTCGGATGGCAGCAAGATCCACCCCACCACTTACTGTCTCTGCCTCTGATCTCACCATACCTTGCAGGATTTCTTGCCCTGTGCCCCACACTTCATGGCAGGCTCATTGCTCATCCCTGCTCATCCTCTCAGTGAGGTAATCAGGGCCAGTGTTAGGTCATGCAAAGATACAGGGACGGCCAAGCTCTCTGAAACACAGTGGTCTAGGGCAGCAATGTGGAAAAGGAAAAGGGAGAAAGGCAAAGTGGAGCAAGAGGAAGATGAGCAGAAAGAGATACCCCTTGGAAAACAATGGCAGAGTTCAGGGAAGGATGGAAACAGTCAGTCCCATAAACTGGAGTAGTGGTATTTTACGTGAAAGTGAGAACAATCCGAGCTCTCAGCTCACTAATCCCAAAGGCTTTTTCACAGCATAGGTATAAGATTACAGCATAGTCTGCTACACACCACCTATAGTCACTGCACTCAGCACTCAAAAATGTGTGTGTGCTTGTATGTGTGGAACACAGAGGGTGTCTGGGGTATATTTGTGTGTTGGAATGACTGTGTTTGGAAGAGAAAATGGGGGGGAGAAGAGAAGGTGAATGAATCTGTGAAGGGTAAGTGTGTGTGGGCGTGAGGGCAGGAGAAAGCAGGATGAATGAGTGTGTGGGTGGGTAATATATGGGCTACAGCAAGTCAAATGTTATAAGCACCTGCAGGAATTTTGCCAGGTTTGAGACCTATTTTGACTTGCTTTGTACATCCCACTTTGCTTTTCACTGTTTGCAAACGTTCCTGGCAGCTCAGCTTAATTTGTACAAATAGCAACCGACCAAGAGCGAGCCAAATCTGTTGTGAAATCGGTTGAAGAAGACACAGGTTTTTGTGCAGATCCAAGCAGCAGGGGCTTTGTACCATCTGGAAACTGCGTACCAAGTCCCAGGGAAAGGCCTACAAGGGAGATCAATCTAGTTCCCTCCCCACCATTTGCCATTCCACGTGAGGAAGGAATACCTCAGAGCAGTTGCGAAGTGAGACATGTTGTCTGGACAATGATCCTCACAGGGCATGGGACCCACACAGTGCAGGCATCTGCCATCCTGGCATAGGACACCTCAGTATCCACAGCCTCAGAGAGAGCTTGCTCCTTTAGCTCAGAAGGACTGAGGAAGACAGCAGCCTTATGTTTCTTTCCCTTGTGTGTGACAAGTGAACTCAGTTTGGCAGTGTGAGGCAGCAGGTTTCCTATTTGTTTTACCACCAGTTTACCAAGCAATTTTGGACAACTTCACTAGCCTTCTCCACATATCTGTTCCCTAAGACAAAAATGTATCAGTAATGACACAGATATGAGAGCTCTTGTTGGAAAGCACTATCACATGACATTATTCTCCTGCACTAACTGAGGGTGATTGTCAAATTTCCTTTGCATTCATTGGCAGCAGTACTCAAACCATAAGCCGTGAAGAAATCCAAGCCTGTACTGCAGGAGCTCCAGCTCTAGGATCTCCAGTTCTGCTGCTCCTTTCAGCAAATCATGACCCAGGTTCTGGCTGTCTGTCTCAGCATAAAATACATAGAGGGCATCCTGAGTGGCAAGGGTTAGGGATCTCATAGTCCCTTTGGCACATCCCAGATTGATCTTGCTGCTCTGTCTTTGGCAATTTCAGTACCTGGCTTGTACATTTAGTGTGTTGAGTCCAGAATAGCTGGGATGCAAAAGTACTGTGGCCACACCATTTCTTTCCCCATAATATTGCTAGAAGAATTTAGGCTCATATATCACAACCAAGTAATCCGACTCCCTGTCTTTTATTCTGCTTTTCCCTTCCTTTCTGACTGGCTTTTTTTTATCAGCATTACTTTTTCTGCTACCCTTTCTCAGAGGGCAATACCAAGGTGTGGAATTGCATTTTGTTGGTCTGGCCAGTGCTGCATGCACTGAGCCAAGCTGCTTCACCCTGCCTTACTGACAGTACCTGGAATGGCTGACAGTACACTGCTATATCGTCCAGTCTGTGTGCATGAATTAGCAAGCCCTTCGCTTTTCACCTTCAGCAGAAACAGAGTGACCTGTCTAAGCAATTAGCCCCCACTCCCTTTAACTAGAGGAAAGACAATATATTGCCTCTCCCAGGAACCCAAGAGAGAGTGAGAGAAAAAACAGAGATGCTATCAGAGTGCCAAAGCACTAGGTATAAAAAGCCTTTGTCACCCTCACAGTATATCAGGTGCTGCCTCAAGAACTGTTATTGAACTACAGCCAGAAATAGTGTGGTCCTACCCTGTGTGCTTTTCCCCCTTCTGGCACTCTTCACTTCTTGAGCGTATTTCATTCAGTGAAATGGTTTAAGGCCCTGCCTGCAAGGACGATCTTTTGTGAAATGCCACAGGTCTGCCTTCTAAACCTCCCAGCTGAATGGGAATAACTGCTGCAGTTGCCACAGCACTGGCTGCACAAAAATGATGCTTGAGTTTAATTACACTGAGTGGTTGAGGCCACTGCCTCACTCTGCTCTGGGATACATTCCTCTGAAAAGCAGTCAGATAATTCTGCTGCAGCTGCCATTCCCTCAGTGTCCTGGGAAGGGAGGAAGGGTGACAGGGAGCAGGGCTTTCTGCCAGGTTTAGCTACAGTGAACATACCTGAGCTGGGTGGTCTCAAAGGATGTGGCTGCATCAAACAGAGATCCTCCAAGGCAGTGCCAGAGGCAGCTGCAGGAATCTGAGGAGTGTAGGCAAAATTCAGTTTTAGATGTGGAGATTTCTGCTCCATTATTCCAAGGAAGGGAAGGGAAGGGAAGGGAAGGGAAGGGAAGGGAAGGGAAGGGAAGGGAAGGGAAGGGAAGGGAAGGGAAGGGAAGGGAAGGGAAGGGAAGGGAAGGGAAGGGAAGGGAAGGGAAGGGAAGGGAAGGGAAGGGAAGGGAAGGGAAGGGAAGGGAAGGGAAGGGAAGGGAAGGGAAGGGAAGGGAAGGGAAGGGAAGGGAAGGGAAGGGAAGGGAAGGGAAGGGAAGGGAAGGGAAGGGAAGGGAACCAACCAGTAAAAAACCCACAAAAACCATAACAAACAAAAACCCCAACACCAAAACAAACAAAACTACCAACAACAAACAAAATGACCAAAACAAAAACAACCAAGCAAACAAAAAAACAACACCCAAGTTCAAAAAATACCAGGAAAGCTCTTGGTATGCCTGAAGATGGACAGCTAAGTGTTACTTGAATGCATCACAAACAAATGAAAAAAACCTAACATCACCTAACATCCAACCCGAAAAGTTTCATCAGGTACTTTTGGCTTAACATTCAACAGATATATGTTAAACTGATTTGTAAATATACACTGATGCATTTATAGCTACCTAAAACATAAATCTGAACATTTTGTAGTCCTGAAGGCCCTTAGATAAAATTTGGTGAGTCCCAGCCCCGATGACACCAACACATCTTAATCTTCAGATAAAACTGAGTCTATTATTCAAAGTACTAGACAAACAGTTTTGCCACGTCCACCCTCGTGCCCTGGTGCACTCCCAGCTGCTGCTAACACCTCTGTACTGCTCTTTCAGCAAGACACAGCCTGCAGTGAACACCAGCACACATTCCTGCTGTCCTGGTATAGACGTAGTCACTGGGTTTGCGTCAGGCTGATTACAACCAATTTGCATCATAGGCATGTATACAAATCACAGATTGTGATCCCTGGGTTCAGAAGGTGAAGCCATCTGCATTTAACCCACTGGTCTCACACAGCCAAGCCCTGGGACTGTTGCTTTCCATTGGCAGGAAGAAGATGCGGCATTGCTCGGTCACCATGGTGACGAGCACTTTTCCGTAGGTAACCACCCGGACAGTGCTGCTCTCTCCTGTGTAAGCCCAGGCCCCTGCCCTCACACACGGGCAGTTTCCTCTGCCTGTGCAGCCCTGCTGGGCCCGTGCCCACTACTCCAAGCTCCGCCACCACATTCCCGCACCCTGTGTTCCAGCACTGCAGCGTGACCGCAGGCACCAGCGGCGCTCCCACCGGAGGATGGGTTAAACTGCTGAATATTGAACGGGGAGCATGGCTGGAGCCTGCCCTAAGGCTGCTGCGGGGGACCTCCGCGGGGGATGCCTGTGTGGAGCAGTCGCCCGNTGGGAACCGCCCCGAGCCGCCGCCGCCTGCGCCCCGCCGCCGCGGCCTCCCGGGGAAGGCCGGCCCCGGCAGCCCTTTAGCTTCCCCGGGAAGCGAGGGTTTCCCGGCGTGTCTCCTCGCTGCAGGGCGAGCAGTGCCTGGGACGTGCCCTGAAAATGCCCAGGTGGCCACGAAGGCCAGCGGCACCCTGCCCTGGATCGGCAGTAGCGTGGCCGGCGGGACTCGGGTGTTGATTGTCACCGTATGGGTGATGCCGCACCTCGAGTCCTGTGTGCAGGTGTGGAAGGACACTGAGGTGCCGGAGAGTGCCCAGAGACGGGCAGCGGCGCTGGGAAAGGGTCTGGAGCACAGGTCCTGTGAGGAGCGGCTGAGGGAGCTGGGGCTGTTGAGCCTGGAGGCTCAAAGGGACCTTATCGCTCTCCAAACTCCTGAAAGGAAAGGAGGCTGTAACCTGGTGGGGGCTGGCCTGTTCTCCCAGGCAGACAGTGGTAGAAGCAGAAATACCCGCAAGTCACACTAGCAGAGGTCTAGATTGGATATTAGGAACACAACTGACTGAGAGGATGGACAAACATTGGAACAGTGAACAGTGGAACTGCTGAGGGAATTGGTTGAGGGACCACCCCTGGAAGTGTTTGAAAAATCTGTGGATGTGGCACTTGGGAGCGTGGTTTAGTGTGAAACATGGAACATGGTGGTACTGGGTTAATGGTTGAACTCAGTGGTCTTGAAGGTCTTTTTCAACACTAAGAACTCTATGAATTTAAAACAGAGGTGTAGGTGAGTCATCTGCTGGCCCTGAAGTGGCCTATGGAGCTGAGCTCAGGGCTTTGTTCTCTCCCTTGTTCTCCTCCAAGAAGATTTTCAGATGAAAAACTTGCCAGAAATGTTACACATTGCTAACATAGCCCCTACAACAAAAATTTGGCAATAATTGCCAGCCTTTGTGGCTCTCTGGCTCCCCTACCCAGGTTTCTGTTCTGGTGAGGGCTTCCCTTCTCTGGCGAGAGGAATCAGGCTTGTCCTCAGGTGACAAAATTGTCCTTCATCCACTGAAAAAGAAAAAAACATCTTACACATATGTGTTGTTTGCATTTTTTTTCCTAATATGAGATGGCATTGACTTACTCCGAGATACAGACCAAAGTATGGAAGTTGCTTTCAGATGAGGTTGTAACACATCCTCTTTGTGACAAAAGTTGTCACTAGCCCACCCAAGCCTCTTTGCACTGAAGATGCTTTTGCACTGTTCCCACGTGTGCCCACACAGGCAAATTTGTTCACAGCTCCCTGGGGGAAGAGTTGCACTGTGCAGCATTGAGTAGGGAAAGGCTCCAGAAGCCCTCACAAAATGCTCAGGGGACTGCAGATCCTGAGGGAACAGGTCAGGCTTTGCATTCATCTGTGTGCTAGCCTGGAGAGTTGGCCTGGTGCTGGTCCAAGGATGTCCTAAAAGTAGGCTGAAAACAGGAAATTGAGCTGTGTTGACTAACTGTCCATAGTGAAACATGTCCTTTTTTCACCACCTTATCTCAAGTGCACTGTCCTGGCTAGCAGAACATTATCTCTGGTTTCAGCTCTGAGAGTCTTTACACCTAGTGTGACTGTAAGGTCAAAGTAGGGCCCCAATTTCAAATTTGACTCTCTTTTCTAACATTCTCTTCTTTTAGCTCCAAAACTTATCTTCTGCCTTCATCTTCAACTTTCCCAAATCTCATCCTGATCTTGTGTCCCTCATTATAATGGCTGCTGAAATCTTTCTGCCCAATTTGTCTGCAATATTTCATTGTGTCCTTAACCACCAATTATACATCAGAGATCAAAAGAAGCCTTTCTCCATATCAATAGGATGCTTCTGAGACTAAAATTTTGCCTGTGTACATGGCACTACTTTATTGTCCCTGCTCTTCTAAATCAAACTGATGCCCATTGCCCCCCAGCTTTTCTTCCTCATGTTTTTCCTCTAATGATCTCTGCCCCTTACCCCATCTCCTCCATAGTCTGAACAATTTGCAGTGTAGGATCTCCTTCTTTGATATTTTCCTCCCAAACCCTCACACTACTGGATCACTCCCTGATATGAAACAGCACAGACACTGTAGCTGCTGTTTGGCTTTACCCAGGGAACATCTCCCCCTGACTGCTGTTGGCTAATTAGAAGATCTGATGTGGTCTGGTAGGCTTGGCTGTTAAATGCAAACCCCCTCAGCTGCAAAATGCTGGGTAAAGTTGCTGGCAGCTCTCAATTTTCTGCTCCTCTTCTATTTTCTTATTACACTAAGTAAATATGACCCTTTCTTCTTCTTTCTTAGAACAACCTACTTAGCAGACATTCAAATATGTAAGTATTCAGATATTCAAATATGTAAGATGGTAGAAGTGCACACTAATGGAGCAACAAGTGTATAATTTGAATGCAATTGAATAAATTTGAATAGCCTAGGCTATTCAATGCCCGTTTATGGGAGGGTAGGTGAGTTCTCCAGCTCCATGGTCCAGAGAAAAGGTATAGATCAAGGGGAAGATGAGAGCTAAGAGTTACATCAGATTCTTAAGTCTGCCAGGCAATAAATATTGCAACTGAGATATAGGTGACAATTATTTGATTTTGTGTTATCACATGACTGCACCCTTTTCTTTAGAATGAGCTCTAAGACAAGACATCTGTGTTTTTATAACTCTTGCAGCTGACCATAGTCATGAAATTGCTGTGGCCAGAAGAAGCTCCAGCTGACTGATAGTGCAGCAGGCACCTAGAAGGCACCAAGCTGTGTAGCAGTGAAGAATGGAACTAGTTAGGCCAATGTCTGCCTCAAGACATGAGAACTCAGCTCTCAAAATTGCCAGAACATATGATGGAGCTTCATTACTCAGCTGATCAACAGGTAGAAGACAAAATAAAATAGCATGAAAAGAAGGGTGAAGAATTAGATTTCTAGAAGGTATATGTGTGATGAAGCCACATTCTGTCTGGAGTTCAAACACCAACAGGATGAAGATGATACAGACAGAGAAAAAAACACCAGCCAATTTGAATAAAAAATATGAATGAAAGTAGGTCTTTTCTCCAGTTCAGCATGTGTAATTTTATATGCTAGACCATCATAGTTCCTGACACACCTAAATATCTAAATTTATACTTCTCAGGGCCTTTAACTGGCTCTATTAATTCCAAATTCAGAGAAAACAGGGCTCAAATGGATAATAGTACACAGACACAGCTGACGTCTACCTTCCCTGCCACAAGACTGGATCAGATAGCAAGAAATGACCACTATTATTTCCTTCATTACAAATTGAGTGAAGTAGTAAGATATTAATCAAGCCATCTCACAGTCTGGATGATGGGACCAACACCTAAGAGATGTTTTGAACATGCAATGATAAACCATCTTTGGGGACTTGTAGCATTATCTATTTTCAGTCTGAGTTTACCTTCAATGTAATGTGGGAAAAAGTAAAAAGGGAATGTTTTAGCTCTTGGTTTCCTCTTCAAAGAGCTTAGCTGTGTTAGCCTGTCACTTGTGACTTAGGAATCCTTCTTCTTTGTATATAAAGATTGGATTTGCCATAAAACAAAACCCATTTCATGCTTTTTACGGACTACACCTGAAGAAATAAGGTCAGGAAAAGCAACACCTAAATGAAGCCACGTACAGTAATATTTGCCTGCCCTGCATATATCTGTCCTAAATGGTAGGAAAGTATGAAAGCCTCCTTCTATTGCCACTCTTGGTGTGGTAATCAGGGAGGACAGGCCTTCCAGAGGCACGAAGATGACTTCTTGGCATCATTCAGAAGCAGCAGGAACAAAAGTCAGCTTAAACCATTTTTAATAAAAGCTGTGCACAGCCAGCACAGGCTCAGCCTTAAGCAGCTTTACACTGCAAGCATAACACAGAGAGACCAGAAACAGCACATACTACAGAGACCAAGTCTCACTTTCAGTAGTGATTCACAGGGGCAAATGAGGACAAAATTAATGTAAGTAGGGGAGAAAAACTGACATTGCTGTGGAAACCATTTCCCTTCATGGCATTTTAACTCTAAACTAAATTCACAACAATGAATCAATGTAGTTTCGTGTTATTCTACTATTACAGCCAGCCCAGAGTGGGCCATGGTGACAAATACCTTCCAGGCTATCTCCATGAAGCAGAAGCCCCTGCTGTTTTAGCCAAAATGACTGTAGTGACAGTATATGCTTTATGTGGTTCAGCTAGGACTGGGAAACCTGATCTCATAAACTTTGTCAGCATGAATTATGTTTTTATTATATTAAATGGCATCCTGGCGTTCGCCCATGCACCACATCACAGCTCAGCAAACCTCTGCCAGAGCGTGCAGGCATGGGGGCAAAAGCTGTGGTTGTTGTGAGGCCTCCCATCTCTGAGCCTGTCAAATTTGATCATGATTGACATCTCAGCTGAGATGTTTCATCAGGGTAAGTCCCCCCTCCCTGCCTCATTCATGAGCTTTCAGAAGGCAGGGGCTTGGTCCTGTGTCTGTTCAGAGGAAGCACCATGACCTACACGTCTGCCCCTGACCTTTAGCCTGATCAATAAAACTACAAATTGGTCTTTTCTTATCCTCGACACTTTAGTCATAAAATCCCTATTGAGATGGAATGAAACACTGAACTTTATGTCTAGGCACCGTGAACATGTTTCGCGGCAAAGGAGAGACAAGCAGTATTTCAGCCATCAAATACACAACCCTCTTTCACTCACTCCCTGTGCAGCAATCCTGTGTGTGACATTTGAAACCTGTAGAATGTAATTTTTGGTTCTATATTCACACAAATATTCCAGAACAGCTATAACCTCTAGTCTGCTTTAACAACACTTTTTTACTACCATGTGTGCTTTCCCCTCTTGGTGATATTCAGGAGGAAGAAGGGTGGAGGCCTCATTTCTCTCAGAGAGGAAGAGAGATGTTTTGGGAGATAGTCAACAAAGCCCAGTAAGAGTGAAATTCTAGATAGGTGTGCAGTTTTTGCTGGTATTTCTATTGCCTGATGTTTTGTCTCTGCAGGGCACTGCCTTTAGTGGGACACGGAGCATGAGAGGACATGGGAGGACACAATCCAAGGCTCTCATCTTCTTAAGCCAGGCACAGTGTTGGCTGACCTAAGCTTACATTTGCCCTTGTGCAATAAACAGCACTTGGGTCTGAAAAAGCATGTAATGGGTGGGGGTTTTATACCAACAGCCTTCATCATAGAATGAGAAGGGCTTTAACGTGGCTCTAAATGTGCTTGTTGTGTTACTTTACACCCATGGCAGAGCAATTCGGAGGGAGGAAGGAGGTTGTACCGCACAGTTCTGTGCACAGCTTGAAAAATCTATTCCGTCGTTACAGTGAAATAGCTGTTGGAGCCACATGCTTTCTTCACGCTGGCAAGAGTGTTGTGTATTTAGCATGCTCAGCTGCTAGTGGGGTTGTAAACCATACTTTTTACTCAGCTGCACTGCTATGGGATGGCCTTGAATAACCTCCTGTGTCACATCAGGGCTTTTCACTGGTGAAATGAAACATGACTGTGAATCAGAGGAAAGAATAAAATCCCAACAGACTCTTCTAATTCCTTTTGGATAGCCAGGCCATTCCTTTTGCCAGGAAGGCTTGCCAGCATGTATATCCATCCACAAAACCCAGAAAGCCAGATCCATTCAATAAGATAGACCAGAAGACGAGGTATCTTTGGGTTCTTGAAAACCCAAGAGGAGTGGTATGAAAAAACTTGCATCTCCTGTGTAGCTCTCTGATGCTGCTGTGTGCTACCTAACACTGCTGAGTCTGCAAACACGATTTCCTCTGCCTCAGCTTGCAGGAGAGCCCAGAAATACTATGTTGGAATCACACAGCTCATGTTCAAGGCAGGCAGGTGGCAAGTTCAAAGTGGAGTGAAGAAACAGCTCCTTTATGTAATGCACAGTTAAGCTCTGGAGTACCTTTTCTCAGGATTTAATGGGTGCTGGAACATCATGTGAGTTTCAGAACTAATCCAGTACAATCCTGCAAGAAGCAAACATCAGACGCTACCTGATGCAGCTCTGCTGCTGTATTGTACAGGGAATTTTTAAGCCAAAACTTACTGGAGACTGGAATAATGTACAGGGCAGGTGTTGCTGTATGCTGGCCCTGTCCTCTGCTCTTAGAAAGGTACCACGGTCGGCCACTGTCAGAGAGGGGTCTCTGGGCTACACAGAGTGGATGCCTCTGCTGCCTCTGATTTTACATAATCTTACATAATGCAGGATGTGACTAGAGTTTTCTAGGTTTACATACTTTCACACAGAGATTTCCTTCAGGAAATCGACGCTTTTCCTAAAGAGACTTCTAGTGAAATCAGCTTTTAATGACACTGGATCGCTATATTTCATTCTAGAGATGGGACTTCCATCTTCACCCATGTTTTGTATCATTTGCTGGATGATCTTTGTGTTGTACCAGAGATCATGACTTCATTATAATGTATACTACAGTATCTTACTAGAAAAAAATAGTTGTTCTTCAGAAGAACTAGTTGCCAAAAAAGGAAGATAAACAGAAGAAGAGGCACAGCAGGACAGGGAGGGAGCAGAAGTTGAGAAAAAGTTGGTCTCATTGGAACTGCTAAAAAACCAGTTTACATCTCTCAACTCCCAAACAATGCCACACAAACCTCACATTTCATGCCACCAGGTCCAGTCCCAGGCTCATTTTAAAACCTACCTCAGAATGCTTTTTTCTATTTTATTTAAAAGTGCTTCCTGATTTTATAGCTGAGTGCCCTTTCCTCTGGTGAGAGGCAGTGCTGTCTGATACAGGACAACAGCTCGGCTTTTGGCGGTGGTTATTGCTCTGTATTACTGTGACCATTTTCTTCACGTTTGCAATGCCATTAAGGACTGAAGGAGGTGAATAGTTAGAGGATAACACACCATTAGGGACCAGCCAGAGCTGCACAATACATTTCAAGTACACCGAGTTCAGTTTCATCTGTAGTCCATGCTCTGTAAAAGGATACCAGCACTGAGACAAGTGAGGCTTGCCCAGACACAAACTTCATTGGAAGCAGTGACACAAGTAGACCACCACGATTTTAGCAGAACCAGGATTTCATATTCCAACTTCCCAATATGTTGTCTGGTGTCATATTTGAGCATGGAACTTGAATAGCACCAGATGACATAAAATACGCTGCATACCAACAGATTTGTGTTGGACTTGATCTAGTCATTCTGACTTCTTTATTCATACGGTTGAGCTGTGCAAGGAATAAATATCTCTGGTACCAGATTTAGAAAGAGTGTATTTTATTGCAGACAAGAAGATATTATCTGCTCTGGTGGCAGCACGGGGGATTGATGGCAGTTTACAAAATGCAGAAACTCTGTGTGTGTGTGGTAATCTCTGATAGGCTTATCGCTGTACTAAACTGCTTCCATAAATCGCAGGCTTAATGCTGCTTCCAGGTACGCCAACACACACCCAGTAACTCCTGGAGAATTTTAAGATATATAAATTACAGCAGAATCTGGTCCCTTGTAATGTCAGTATTTTTTTAACACTCATCTTTTCAATAGGTGGAACACATAAACACTCAAGATTGTCACTTACCTCACCAAATTAAGCCTTGCTGGAAGGCAGCTGAAGATATTCACTGATATAGCTAGGAGAGGCAGATTCCATAAACCCATTACATGGGGTGATTGATGTGGCATTCATTGTGACTGGGCTTGAGGTGTATATTTGCCTTGTTTTTACAGAATATGGCTGGTCAACTTATAATGCATGTTATACTTAAGTCTATGGATAAAATTTGAAGTTCACAGAGGAAAAATAACAACAGAATTTACATTTCATTCATTTTTTTTCGTGTCTGCTGTTTCTGCACTCTCAAAAATCAAAATGCATTTGTTGTATCCTAACCTACATCAAGCTGTCCTGCAGGAACATTCATTATTATTTTATTGTCAGCAAAACACATTGAAACAAGGATATTAAACATCTGGCCAACATACATTTATGTGGCCCAAATGGCATATTCAAGTTCTGAGGATATAAGAATTTCTTTGGAAACAAAAGTAGTTTTCCCTCCGACTTAGGAGACCAGCTATAAAATATGAGCTTGTATAAATAGTGTTCTCTACCTGAGAAAATGCATAGTGTAAAACTTTACCTGGGAAGTGCAAACTCCTCTTTTCTACCACTAATCTCATTACAAGTCTGATGAGAACACTTCGACTTAACTAGTTTGCTGATAAGCCAGGGTGATTGACGAAGAGACAAGCTTAGAACTAGAGATAAGACAAAAAACAAATATTGCAAACAAAACACCCCCAAACCACCAAAAAACTTAAATAACAAAAAAAGCAGAGATTTACAGAAGACCAGGGAGCAGAATAAAAACAAAAAAGGCAAAAATGCATGGCCTTTTAGGACATGGGGTTGTTTTCACCCCAACAGAGAGGTCTCAGTTATGGCTGGTGGTAGGACCAAAGAAAGAGATGCTGTTTGCAGAGGTGTGAGAGCAGGCTCAGCTCCTGTGAGGCTGGGGTAAAAAAAAAAAAAAAAAAAAAAGCTGGGAGGTAAGCTCCCAAGCATCGGGTCACAACCCAGCATCTCAAGGTTTTTCAGCCTCAGAGAATTTTCCTGCTGCCAGCACATTTTGGGTAAGAAAAGTGATTTTCTGCAGCAGTGGAAAAAGGCAAGAAAGGCAGTTCCAAAGGCTGAAAAGTGGGGGAGGGTGAGAAGGATCAGTGGCACTTTGGGTGACATCAGTCTGATGGAAGGACAGTAGATTTCAGGAGGTGTGTGAACAAGAGAGGTCGGCAGTAAGATTTTCAGATTTATAGGAGATGACAGATAAGTGATAGGGTCTGTCACCTTTCCTCCACTTCTCTTGCCATTTCTGCCCCGATGCCCTTTATTCCCTTCTTACTCCCTGAAGTACATGGGCTCCATTTCCAATTTGCTACCTTCCTTAAACCTCACAATCCCTTCCCTCTACCTGAGCAGCCTTCTGTCTACACATGCTTCCTCCATCCCATCTATCATCCATCTGTATCCTATCCACTCTGCAAACAGCTCTTCCAGGCAGCAGAGATTGCTGTCATAGAAATGGAGGCACAGGGGTAAAAAGGTGGAAATGGTAGAGGAAGGAGAAGTGGGTGCAAGTGCAAATGATGGTTGCTGTTGATGTAGAAGGCAACAAAGGCAGTGTGCAGATTGGGCCTCTCCAGCTAGGAGAGGAAAGGTACTTGGCTATCCTTTAGGAAGCTTTGCTGCATGCCTTAGAGCAGTCTAAGTCACTGTAGTGAGCCAAGTCAAATGGGGATGGGCAGGGGCAGGTCTGCTCTTATCCAAAACACACGTGGGCATTGGAAGTCACATACCCTGGAGCGGCTGTGGAGGCTGCAGCCTCCCTTCTGCCATGGGACCTCCAGCCCTGGACACAGCTGGCTGGCAGACAGGGTGCCAGAGAGGGACCCCGAGGAGTGCTGGACAGGGAAAGTAAGAGATGTGGACGCTGCCAGCTGGTGGGAGGGGGTAACTGGTGTGTCTCATGCATAAGGTGCACCAGCTGGCTGCGCTGCCAAGCCCCTGCCCACCCAAAGGTGAACAAGGCACAGACAAAACACCACTCTGGAAGAAGGTGAGGCTGAGAATGAGGTTAGATTCACAACAGCCAGACATAGAATTTTCATCATGCAAGACAGTTCTGCACCCTTGTTCAACATGATGGTTAAGAAGCTTGGAAATAACCAGGAGGAAAAAACCCCTGTGATCGAGGCACCATCACAGAATTCAAACATCCATGGCTGCCTGATAAAAAATATTGCCATTTGTTTTGTTGGGTAATCAGAAAACCTTGTTTCTTTTCTTCTTCTCTTTTAAACTGAAATAACTTCTCTGTGTGATCGTTCAGATGCCTTGATCACTTGGCATTCTAAGTTGAGGTAAATATGTGCCCACCTTACAAATTCAATTGGTGTACTTGTCCATTCCAGAGTAACTAAATTGTGGCAGTGTAATGTCTTGGAGTCCAGTTTTCAAAAGCCCTTATCAAGTGCTTTAAAAACTGGAATCATACTTTCCAGAGTACCTCCAGCTTGTGACAGGAGATGTTTGTGAGTGGTGAGGGAATGGCTGCTATATAAAGTAACACAAGTTTGATTTCTTTGGGGCAAATTAAATGAGGAATACAACAACTATAGCAATAACAATAGTAACAACATCATCAATAGTAATGATAAGGTAGCACTCTTAGCTGAGCTCCACTAACTACTACAGTGATGCTGCTGCCCTCAGCTGCCCATCCTCCTCTGTGACAGAGCCTTGTTGTCACAGAAGCAGAGCCAGTGCAAAGGGATACGTGTGTGGGTGCTTGGCTGTCCCCACACACAGCCCACATGCTCTGGCTGGCTAACACATGCAGAGCTGAGCTGTAGCACACATTTTCCAGAGCTGCTCCAGAGCTAACAGCTCCAGCAGTGAGGTGGGCTGGACAGCAGGGCTGTCAGGGCAGTGCCCAGCACACGAAAATCAGAGCTGTTGTTTTTAATGAGAGGAATGAGGATGCCTGTGCCATGTTTGGATACATATGTCCCTGCCATGGGATTGCCACACTGATGACATCTGACAGGCTTTTCCATTGGGCAAAGCCCTGTGTTTGGCAAGGGGAAATAAGCATTTCCAGTAAGGCAGAATGAGTAACCTTTTGTTAACCAGTAAGAAAAACAATTGAAGCTTAAGACTTAAGTGATGCCCCCCTGTTTCAGGTCATAACCAGAGACTGGTGCAGAAATTGTTGCCCTGGGGCTGCTGTGTGTCCCCTGGTCCTGGGGTCAGCCATCACCCATGAGTTGAGGCCAAGCCCTGCCCATTGCTCTGCCTGCAAAATGTCCACAGCTCTTCCTGTCAGCTGCAAACAGCTGTTGCTAGGGAACTGCGAAAAGTCAAAAAGACTGCAAAGGATGAGGGGAGAGCAGCAGCAGAGGAATGGCAGGCCGCAGCTGGCAAGAGGGAAGTGCAGGGGGAAGGGAGGCGAGAGGGTCAAGAAGAAGGAAGGACTGAAGAGCCTGGGGGGGAATTGGTCCTCATCTTGCCACAGAAACAATTCCGTGTTCCTCAAGGACTGTGTTTTCTTATAATAACTAAATAATTTCCTGTGATTTTGTTTGTGCATTTATTTGTGTATTTGTTAGTGTGGTTGTGTGTGTGTTTTTGTGTTTATGTGTTTGTGTGTTTATGTGTTTGTGCATTTGTGTGTTTGTTTTCCTCTCTAGGACAGTTATTTAGTCTACTTTTACATGATACTGTTTTATAATTAATTGTCACATCACTTTTCATCCCTTTCCTCTTTTAATAAAAAAAATACCACTCTTATTTTTACTTTCATTCACTTTTAAGGACTGTTGCTCTTTTCCACTGAAGCATTGAAATTGTAGATATACCTCACCTGATAAATGCAGCTGAAACTAAGAAAACCGTTTTCGTCTTTTGTCTTGAAATTTTCCTTCTTCCTGGAGTTAATGGGGTGCTGACAGTTGTTCTCTCTCTGGGAAACATGAGGGTTATAAAGTTATTCACCACACAGAGCTACCTATGCTTCAGTCAAGATCTGCCTTATTTTTCTGAGGCCCTCTTTCAGAGCCAGCTAAACCCAGCAGCAGGTTGTCCCCATGCAAAACTAACTTTGGATTAGGCCATATCACTACAAATCCCTGCTGACTCATAGGTCATATGTTAGAAATCTGCATCTGGTGGCATTTGACTGCCCACTGAAGTGACTGGACGCCATTAGAGCTGGTGCAGGTCTCTGCAGGGACCAAACCACAGCTCAGACTCTGGCATTAGGTCCTCTCAACAGATGCCTCGATGTCTCTGCCACTGCACTGGATTGAGGGGGTTGGAATGTGATAAGTGATGGTGTTTGAATTAGGGTGGATTCTAATTGTGGGCAGTATGAAAGCTCTCTGAGCAAATGCATCTAAATAAGGAACAAGATTACACAGTTCATTGCCAAAATGAAACAAGGAAACAAAATATTCTTTGCCATTAAAAAAAAATAGCAACATCACGTGGATAAAAAGGTCAGTAACAAGATATATATGGATAAAGTCATTAAAGAAAATAAAATAAGCTATGTGCAGAGTTTCCAGACTCAACTGTGGATGCAATACCTTCCAAAGAAAGCCATGACATATAGTGAAAAGCTCTGTTTTATTGGCTTCAAATATTGCAGAGTATAATTGACTTACGGCAGGGGTGGGTGGTGGGATAGGTAGTATTTCACTTGCAAGCATTTGGTCCAAAATCAGCCTTGGTTAGCAGTGATTGAATGTTATTAGTGTTTGATGGGTCTCTGGTGGAACCTGTGAAATGCGTCGGAGGTTTCAGCGCACTTCCTGGTGGACAGGTGCCCATACCACTGAAACCACAGCTCTTTGGAGCTCCGTGCATTCACACTCACTGGCAAGCTCAGTGGAGAGGCTCAGGCTGAATGGAGCGTGGAGCAGCCTCCATGCTGGTATTTCTTCTCTGCCAGTCCTGTGCTGAGGCACAGTAAGGAAAATAGAGGGCTCAGTGGCCTGCTGTTCCTATCTATTTGTCAGAGTAAGGGAATATCTTTCAGCTTTTGGACAAAGCGTGAGAAAGGAAAGTTTGCAAAAAGCCATTCTTCCAGGAGAGGAACCAGGGAGGACTTAAGCCCTACATTAGGGCTTGGTATCTTTTTCCAAATTTTTCAGGCTTCAGGAAGAAAAATTCTGTTTGTTGTGATCCTTATCAATGTTCTCTGCAGGACCAAAGGGCCTTGACTGGGCTCTTCTGTAGTGTTTGCAGTTCTCTGTGACCAGTGGTACACTCATCGAGAGGCATGATTTACATTAGGATGCACAGAATAAAATGCTTTGATAGGAATGATGTTATTTTCTGCTTTTGGAAAGCTCAGTCCATCCTCCCTGCTCAGTGACAGGTGAGAGAACAGATCTCTGCAAATAAAGGCTTTGGCACATCAGGCTTGGTCTTTAGAGGCTATTCACAGAGCTCCATAGCTCATGTTGCTGACTGACATTTACGTTTTACATTGCTTACGTTTACATTGCTTTCATCAAGCTGCTCCTTGGCAGGCTAATAAATCCACCTGCCTTTTGATGGCTGCTTCCCCCAGCCATCTCCAGGCCTTCTTCATTTCCCTCAGCGACCAGGCACTTCTGCTTTGCTCCTGTATTCACTGGCACTTGGCCTTGCAGTATCTGCCAGGCAGTTCAGCCCCTGAGTCTGTTGTTATCCTAGGCAGACTGTGTTGGGTGGCTTGTTCATTAACTTCTTTGCTGCCATAGAAGATAGGCACTGCAGAAAAGTCTTGCCAAGACAAGGGGTAAGGCATGTTGAGAAGGTTGAGAAGGAGGAATTGCTGGGCAGCTACTGCGTAAGAAGCTCAGGAATTCCCTTACTGCTGTGAAAATCCTCAATAACATATTCACCAGGGGCTGGATGACAACCAAAAGACACCACCACCCTTCTGACTTCCAGGGGTACCTTTTAGAAAGAGAAGCATTTGCATGGAGAGGTAGCTGCATGCCAGACCTGTAACTACAGACTGGCCCTCCCTGTGCATTCTCCAGCCTCTTCCTGCACCACAAAGGAACAAAATCTGGTTTTGAATCACCCTTCTGAAGGAGTCTTCTTATTTTATTAACAACACAGACTATGTGGACAAATGTGTTTCCTAACCTAGGAAGCATCCATCTCATCCTAAGAGGTGTCTCTGATAGATGGAAACAACATCATGTGCAGCCACTTGTGCCTCCCACTGATCACTGAGTGACTCTGACTTGACCCTTACATGTCTGGGTTGTAGGTGGCTGAGCTCAGCTGAAACAAACCTTGGGCTTGATGGCCTCAGGATATCAGCAGGGGGGTTAAATGGTGGAATTATAAGCCATTTGAAGTTTCAGTTCTCTTCTTACAGTTTCAGTATTTCTTGAAGATAACAAATAGATCCTAGCATTATCCAGCAGGTCAATGTTGTCAGATATGATAAATTATGAACTAAACTAGGATACTACTTTTTGTGTCCAGAAGGGTTTCTCTGCAACCACAGAGATTGAGTAAGCTTTGAACTGGAAAGGAATAGAGTTGATACTAATTGACTAGTTGTTTTTGTCCTGAACAGGTGGAAAAGTGCAGCTGTGGTTGCTGTCAATACGAGATAAAGCATGGTCAGTGGGGTATAAAGCAATAATGGTGAAAGATTTTTTTTGTGCTGCCTAACAGACTGAATAACAAAAAGGCAATGGTTTGATCAGATGTTGTAGAGGTGAGAGCTCCTGCATCAAGCACAGCAAAGCCTTAGCCAGAGCAATGGCAACTGGAGAGGAATTGGACAGGCCCTCCAGAATACCAGTGCTGACAAAGCAATATTTTGTAACAGGGAGGATCAGCGAGGCAGAGCCTCAGCCAAATAATTGAGTGTAATTCACTGAAAGCAACATTTTCTCAGTGGCCTTTCATGTGCAGAGACCAATATCAGAGCGTATATGAAGAAATTGTAAGAAGGGCTTTGCAAATTTCAAACAGAAATGCCACTTCTTGACACCCAGGAAGAGGAGTTCCATATGTCGACATTGTACTCTTCACCCCACATCAGTTTGCTAGAATTTTTTTTGTAAGAGAAGCATTTGCTTTTAAAGAATTTGCCTTTCACCGCATGCAGACGTTTTCAGCTGTCATTTCTTTTTTTCTCCAATATTGAACCTTTCCTTCATTATCTGTACTCCTTCACCTATCCATTCAACGTGAGTCTTTCTAGCAAAGCAGGTTCACATCATCTAAACTGCAGTTTCCCTTCTGTGATGAGGAGATGGAAAGCTCAACATAAGCAGTATCAGAAGCAGCAATTTTAATTCCTTTATTTCGTTGGAGCAAACTAGACTTCAGTTTTGATGACTTCTGGCTTTTGTGGTCTCTTTTTTACTGTTCTTCATATTCCAGTATCAATGAAGGTTTTGGGAAGGAAAACACTGGAAGTGAAGTCTGTGGGAATTTCAGACTTAAATGTATTTATTTCAGTCACAGTCATGAAAGGCATTCTTGTTTGGTTGGTTTGAAATGTAGAACCAGAACAGGAAAATGCAGTTAGGATGCAGTGGTGTCAAATGCTGTGGTAGTGATGTGGCTTGACACATTAGGTAGTGCTGCAGTGTAATAGGAATGGAACTCTAAAGGAAAACAGCTGGCACTGACAATCTGATGTCCACATTTACATGTTTTGTGGAGTTTAAGTTAGTTTAGCTGTAGTCTGGCTCCTTGAGTTGAATGCCTGTTAGCAGATATATTTCTGGAAAAAGTTTCCATTTAAATGGGGAAATAAACTAAATGGGGACAACAAGGATATTTACTTCAGAAGTGCACCTTTGCAACAAAATAAAATGCTAATTCAGCCTCATGATACGTGGCCAGAAGTGTGCCTCCACTTTTATAAAACAGAAGGAGTGATGTTCATTTCCTCCAAGGAAAAGGGTATTATTAGCCACAGTCCATTTATCTGCTCAAGTGCAATGTACTGGCAATTGAGGATGAGTTCTGCATGCTTAGAAACGTTAACACTTGGAAAGCGTATAGGAATGCCCTAAAAAGAAACATACCCTATGTTAACTATACTCTCTGTGCTTTAATGATCCACCCACGTCCAAATGTTGCCTCCCTCTTTTTTAATCCTTCTTTGGCCGCGTGCCACGTTCACTTGAAAAAAAGTAGCTTTCTCCTTTGAATTACGTGTGGTTGAGAGCCCCTCACTAAATGCTGAGAACCCTCAACGCCTGCTGACTCTGGTGAAAACTGATGGCACTCAACACTCTGTAAAAGAACACAGTCTCCTGCCTGTTAGCAAAGATGTGGAGGGCAAATGGCTGTGTGGGTGTGAGCACGTCTACAGGGAAAAGAGGAAGCAGCTGTGTGTGAGAAAAAAAGAATGACCAAGGAAAAGAGTTGTGTGTATGTGATAGGGGGAGACTAATACAGTTAAAATTGAAGTGATAAATCATACCTGAGATCTCTCTTGAGACCTATAAATAGGAAACTGAAAAGCATTTCCTTCTATTTATTTTATAAGTGCTATAAACTTTATCAGCTTTTAGTATTGGAGACTCGTGCAATATTTATGGGTGGTTTACTTTAGAAGTTATTCAGAGGTTAGCGTCAGGAGGCTAATGAAAAAGAAGATTGGGATGGGTAAAGGAAAGAGGGCTTTTCCTACAGCCCCATAATAACAAATGCATCACATCTGAGTTGCTTCAGCCCTCTTCCCAATATCCTTTGCTCCTGTATTTCTCTAGCAAATACCTGCCCTGAGCTTCACAGCTCCACAGGGATCACAAAGAGCATCACTTATTGGTAAAACTGAAAACTTGTACAGGAATTCCTATGAGGTGAATCACAGAAGGAGATTGAAGAATAGGATTTGCAAAGAGGAGGAGGTTTCAGAGATCTCAATAGATTAAAGCATGTGAAACTCCTCCAAATGGAACAGAATCCATGATCACCTCAAGCAGTCTTTAGTTGCAATGCAGAGGCAGGCTACTGTGGGAATGTCCTCTTGCACTGGATAAGCTGGTGGCAGTATTTTTGAACTGCCTTTGGTCTAACCAAAATAAACAAGCTTCTCATCCTTCAAAGAAGTTCACACCAAGCCCGGTCCAAATGTCTGTTTCTTAATGTCTGGAAAGATTATTCAATTTCCCACACTTATGCAGTTTCATAGATGGCTTGTTTATGCTGTGTTCTTTCAAATGGAGAAAACAGCTGTTTTCAAAGTTTGAAGATTCAAAAAAAGAAAAGAAATCTCTTCAGATTTATATCTGAATGAAAGAGCTTTCCAGAACTTGCTGCTGTGTGGAATCCTCCTCTAAGAAAAAGTTGCAGATTGTTCACATAAGGAAATGGGAACATAAAGAGATTGCTGGGCTCAGTTATATGACGGAATTCCACCCAAAAAGCTGTGAACACGAGCCAAAATTAAACAGCTCCAGAGAGCACATCTTATGGGTGAGACAGGAGGCTCTGTCCCAGCTGGGGAAAGCACTGGCACCAAGGATGGCATCAGCAAGGCACAAGAACTCCGTGTTGCTCAGTTGTTTCTGTACACAGCCATGGGGTGAAAACTGGACTCAGAAGAGAATGTGACAGAAGGCAGCCCATACATCTCAGAGATGAGGAGACTAATGCATCAATAGCTCAGTTCTCCTCACTTTATCATGGAGGGGACCAAGAGGTGACTAACTTATTTGTAAACACCTCTAGAGAACTGTCCATTGCTTATGGGGTCTTTAGTATGGCAGAGAAAAACAAACCAACAAATCCTAACATTAAGCTAAACACAAATTCAGACAAGAAATGAGTTGTTTGTTTTGTTTTGTTGATTGTTTTTTGTTTTGTTTTGTTTTGCTTTTATAAATCTAAGAATGGAGTACAAAAGTAGGCTGACTTTGGCACTTCTTTAAATGCCCAAATCAAGCACCCACAAATTATTTGACTCATTACTGAAACAGCTGAATAAATGTCTCTGGAATGTGTCAGGTTAGATGATGGTATGTTATTCCCTTCTGTCCCTTAAACTGTAAGTCTGTGAGTGAAGAAATTACTTAATCCTGTAAATGTTAAACGCACCCTTTATTGCTTGACTGAAAAGACACTAAGAAACAAAACAAAACAAACAAACACCACACATACCCCCAACCAAACACAAAACCAAATTACCCTTGTATGGAAGTGATGTTGTAGGAATATGGTATTTTACCTATGGCCTGACTGTACAGTATGGTAACATTTTGGCCAATGGGAATTATGCCTTGAACTTCAAAAGGATAAGGTTTAAAATGCCTCTGCCAGCAACTGTCCATTGTTGTCCCATTTCTGAGAAATTTCCAACTATTCTTCAAGTAAATTCAGCTGTGCACTGCCTGCTTGTTTCCTAGCATCAGATGGACTAACAGCAAGTTTTGTGGAAGTCCTTCAGAGAGCCCAGGAACAACCATTCAAGGATGGTCTTTCAGTAACCTTTTTTAATTGTACTATCTCACAAGTTTCTGCTATTGACCCTAGAGAAAACTTCAATTACTTTATTTTTAAACAACCATTTTACAGATTAATTTTTATTTACTTGGATAGGATTTATCAAAAGAGCTGAGAGAAAAATTCTATAGAGTAAATAAACAATATGTGTCTCCCAGGATTTCATGTCTAGACCAGACAGTAGGTTATGAAATAATAAAAGAGAGAAAAGAGGAGGAAAGGAAGGTGTTGACAAAGGGGATAGAAGCAGTGTTATACCTAGGAAAGGCTAAAAGAAAAATAATGATAACCTATGGCTCAGCTGTTATAAGACAAAGGTTCAGAGAGGGCAAAGTGCCTGAGTTACTGGAAAAAAAAATTAAATTATTCTCCTT
Source organism: Cisticola juncidis (assembly GCA_013400215.1). Classification (NCBI taxonomy): domain Eukaryota; kingdom Metazoa; phylum Chordata; class Aves; order Passeriformes; family Cisticolidae; genus Cisticola; species Cisticola juncidis. Next base: position 1,020,544 of record VXBR01001719.1, on the reverse strand, counting down.
TTTACTGACCTAAGGAAGATGTGAGTGAATATGTTACTCTTCAAGCCAGATTCAGGATAGTGATGAGGTACAGTCCTTTCCAGAAAACAGTTTTAGCCACAACATAAAAAATTATCTGCTCTAAGACTAAATCAAAAAAAGGGAGTTTTCGTAAGTGTTGTACATTCATGTTATTTACTGAAACAAGATGAAACAACTCTCTTGCATATTATGCCTTTTAATTCACAGGAAGGTTCTCACCTTTGATGCAGGGAGTGATATTGTCTAACCTAAGAGTTGTGTTTTACTTTTCATCAGTGACTGGGGTGAAGGAACAGATGCCTCCTCAGCACAAACACTGATGACACCAAGCTGGGAGGAGTGGCTGATTCTGTGCAGCCCCTCAGAGGGACCTCACATGGTGGAGACATGAGCAGAGAGGAACCTCCTGGAATTCAGCAAAGGCAAATGCAGGGTCCTGCATGTGTGGAAGAACAGCCCCCTGCACCAGCACAGGCTGGGGGCTGACCTGCTGGAAAGCGCTCTGCACAGAAGGACCTGGGAGTCCTGGTGGACAGCAAGCTGTCCATGAGCCAGCAGTGCCCTGGGGGACAAGAAGGCCAGTGGTGTCCTAGGGTGAATTAGGGAGAGCATTTCCAGGAGGTCAAGGGAGGTGATCCTGCCTCTCTGCCCAGCCCTGGTGAGGCACATCTGCAGTGCTGTGTTCAAGTCTGGGCTCCTCAGTACCAGAGGGATATGGAGCTCTTGGAGCCGCTGCAGCAGAGAATGACAAAGATGATGAAGGGACTGGAGCATCCCTTGTGGAAGGGCTGAGGGAGCTGGGCCTGTTCAGCCTCCAGAAGAGACAATGGAGGGAGGATCTCATCAATGTCTTTCAGTATCTGAAGGGAGAGTGTCAGGGGCATGGAGCCAGTCAGGCTCTGCTCAGTGGTGCTGAGCAATAGGACAAGAGACAAGAGGCAGAAACTGAGGCACAGGAAGTTCCACCTGAACATGAGGAAGAAATTCCTTACTGTGAAGGTGACCAAGCACTGGAACAGATTGCCCAGAGGAGCTTGTGGAGTGACCCTCACTGGAGATATTCCAGACCATCTGGATACACACTGGATACACTGTGTCATATATTCTGGGATGACCCTGCTCAAGCAGTGAGGCTGGAGCAGATGACCCACTGTGATTCCTTGCAACCCACCTAGTCTGTGATTCTGTGGTACGAAGGAGTAACTTTCTTATTTCAATTCCTATGTGATGTAGTAAGACCTGTGCACCTCCAGACATGGGAGTTGTTCTTGTTTGTTTTCATTCTCACACATTAACCATCATAAGAAAACATACAGGAGCTGTAGTTTGTCCAGATGCAAACTCCATACCAGGGAGGTCCATCAAGACCAGAGGCAGCCTTCCTTCAAGCCCAGTGTGTCTCCTCTGAGGAGGTAGGAAACAGCTACGTGGGAAGCACACTTGGACCCGAGAATGAAACATCTTTCCCCATGACTGTGAAAAATTTTATGGTTAGAGCTGCGCATGCAGGAGGGGATGGTACCGGCATCAAGCCTTCCTCTTTGCTCATGGACTCCTACCATTAACCTAGGAGTTCCTCTGAGAGACCATGGGAGATTTGTGTGATCTCACCCTGCCAGCTGTGGAAGTATGTGGCCAGTTCTGCTAAGGGGTTTTACAATGTTGAAGAAAACCTTGAGGAAAAAGCCAAGATCCTTCCTCCCTGACCAAAAAAAAAACCAAACTCCAACAAACAAACAGAAACAAACAAACAAGCAAGAGCATGAAAGGCACCAAAGACATCTGAGCAAAGACTAATTATTTACCTTTTCAACAACAGGTAGTATGGGTAGATTTTATCTTAAAAACCCTTGTGAGTGCATGCCTGACCAAGACACTTTACAAAGGAATGTACAGCTGTTTGTCAATGCAGCCATGTAACTTCAGAGTAAAGTAACTATTGCTTTGCAGTAAAGCAAGTAGCTCCATAAACTCTACTACTACTGAAGCACAGGTTTCTAGCCATCTTAACCCTGTATCTCGTGGAAATGAAGAAAGTTTTTTCACATCTTGTATTCCTTTACGGGCTCTCTCTAGTGTAGAGTTTCTGATGCCTAATAAGGGTTGAGCTCCCACTGTTGTCCTTTCCTTGTTGAGACTCTGAGATGGTCTGTGAGTGAACAAAGTGAACAAAGCTTGTCTTTGACACCTGCCATCCCCATAAAAGAGCCAATGGGATTAAGAACTATCTGAAAGATAAAGCAAGGCAAAGACAGGAGCAAGAAAAACTAAGAGTAAGTCCCTGGAGAGCAGGGTACATTTGGATGCTTTACAACAGGCTGCAGGGTGTAAACTGCAGACTGCCCGTGCCACAAGCTCCCCACGTGTCCCCAGAAGAGTGCAGGTGCAGTTCACAGACAGCAAAGCTGTAGAGGTCCACTCAGCTGCTGTCTTGAGGTAATCTTTGCCAGTTCAGCGGGCAGGTAAATCCATCCAGGAAAGGTTTGCCCATGGAAAAGAAGATGAAAATTACTTTGAAGAGCTAGAATGGAACCTGCTGTGATGGGAGAAGTGTCAGTGGAGGTGACAATGGCTTTCTCACCCAGTGACAACACCATAAATGTCAACGGGCATTTCATTAGAAGGAAAGAAGAAAAGTACAGACTAATAAAAGGCACAATGCTGACAGCAGCTTCTCCTCAGCAAACATTTCCGGCCCACTCCTCTGTCAAACACACAAAATTTATTGCCACTATGCAATGCATTAACCCTTACTGCATTAGCCAGGGCCCAGGGAATTGCCACTTCCATGCAAGTTATGTCCAACCATAGAATTGGCTGCAGAGAGAAGGCTAGTCATATCCTGTCCATTCTGCCTGAGATCTGTCTTTGTCTGCTTAGCCAGCATGATCCAATTCCTCCTCCCCACACTGCTGCTACATTCTGCAAGCCTGGGACCCACTCTGGACACAGAAAGTGTGTTCCTGGTCCTCACAGCCAGTCTCTCATTGAGTGTGCTGATAACATGCTGGCTTCACCAACACCAACCTCTACTTTTCACCTCAACCCGACCCTAGATCAGGGTGGGCCTTGAGCAATTTCTCAGGCACTGCACTGCAAATGAGGATACAAGTGAGGGAATTTGCTCATAGCTCACAGCAGAGCTCATAGCCTAAAGGCAGCCACACTGTAAGCACATGAAGATCCACAGACTTGGGTACTCTTGATTTTTGAAACAAGAAAATCTTTCCCACCATCTTTTCTGTGGATTAATTGAGACCACTATTTTTTTTTTTCTTTACGCCCTCCTAGAAGACCTCCAGGTGTGCAGTACCTCCTTTAGAAAGTCTGTTCCAGTTTGTGTTTATTGCTCCTTTTTTCCAGCTTCCCCCTCCTCTCCAAGGACTTCTTATCTCACCCTCTTCTGCTTCTCTGGGGAAATGCTAAAGCTAGCTCCTAGCTAAAGTGGTTGCAATTCCCCACTGGAACAGTGGCAGCAGGGCCTGAAACCATCCTGTGTCTGTGTTCCCCAGAGACAACCCGGCCGTGCTCAGACACCTTGCTGCTCTCTCCTCCTGTCACAGACTTCCCCATACTGGCTCCAGCAGGCTTCTTCTGTGTTTTCTCATCTGTGCTAATCTCTTTCCAGTGCAGCAGACAGGGGATGGGAAGGTCACTCCACAGATAAAGTGAAGATCTCCCAGCCCTGAAAATGATGAAAGGGAAAAAGCCATAGGGAAAAACATGAAGGACTAAAGCAAAGATATAGCTCTGCCTTTTGATGTGTCCACAACAACAGCATTTCTGTTTGGTTTTCTGTTGTCCTTTGTGGAGGTCCAACACAGAACAGTGCCTGCCACCCAAACAACACCAAACATGTAACCCTCTTACTGCACAGGCTTGCAGGAGCCGTGTCAGCATGCTCACAACGTATGGGCTAACCCACAAGGCAACTAAAATAAAAAGCTGGCCTGTGCTTCTCCCCACACATGTTCTGCCCACCACATCCACAGTTGTGGCCCTCACTAGTGCAGCACAGAAGCATATGAGCACCTTTTTTTTGCAGCATCACTTGTCAGCCACCAAACAGAGCTCATATTGTGTGGCTGCACACACCACTTCTGCAGCCACTGCCCACTGTGACAGTATTATTACTCTGGCTAGAAATGTCCACCTCAAGTGTCTCTCAGAATAGGGAGACTCTTCATCTGGAGAAGACTTAGCTGCATCAAACACCAGCATCATCTTTATTAGAACCAGCCCAGGCAATGCACCAGAGGTACTGCAGTGTTTAACCACAGTGGACACCTCTTCACTGAGGCATGTGATCCCTTACAGACCCTGTCAGGAACTGGAGGTGCTCCTCTGTTAGGTGGGAGCAGGCAACACAGGCTTCAGGACCCAGAGTTGCACCTCAGTTCTCTGAATTAAAGTGAAACTCATCTACAGAATGACACAATCAGTTTAGCTGGAAAACACCTCTGAGATCCTCAAGTCAGCCTATGACTCAATACCGTGTCAACTGTATCACAGCACTGAGTGCCACATCCAATCTTTCTTTAAACACCTCCAGGAATGGTGACTCCACAACTTCACTGGGCAGTCCATTCCAGTCTCCCCCTTCTGTGAAGTAATTCCTCCTAATAACCAGTCTGAACCTCCCCTGACCATGTCCTCTCATCCTGTCACCAGTGGCTTGGTAGAAGAGGGAAACCCGGTCCCAGCCTCTTTTCAGGTATTTGCAGAGAGTGATAATGTCACTCCTGAGCCTCCTCTTCTCCTTTGTCTACATAGAGGTGTCTATCCAAAACCTTCAAAATATATACCCAACATCTATTTTTTAAACCTTCTATGTAAACCATCATCACACTCAATTCAATAAGCACAGACTTGGTCAAAATCACTCTTATGCACAAATGCATGTGTACAATGTATATTCCTCCCATCAGCCAAACAAAGAACACACAAATGTGTACATGGATCCAAGTGGAAAAAAGTGCAGAGGAAATAACTGTTTTCTGAAGGTACCAAGGCTATGCCTGACAACCATTTAAAAGGCTTATGTGTAGATACAGAAAATCCAGTGGAAGGCATATTTTGTGTAGTAATGTTTTCCAAAGAATATGAGAGATTGAAGAACTTGATCCTCATTTATAAATATAAGGCAGAACACCTTGCACAGCCAGTTCAAAGCCCTTTGTTCGTGCAAATGAGGTTCAACTTTGCCACCTTATGGAGAAGCAGCATGGATGGCCTCTCTCTGCCTGGGGATGGCAAGCAGAGGGCAGAACTGGAGCCGGGAGAGCTCCACCCTCTGGGTGATGCCAGGGGAGTAGGTGGAAGATGGGCAGCAGCCACTGCTCCCAGGGAGACAGTGCACACCCAGGCACAGCCACTGGCTCACACACCTTGGCCCACGTGCCTGGCAGCAGCCCCATCTCAGTGGCTGTGACACAGAAAAGAAGGCAGAGGGGCAGTGACTGTCCTGCTGCCACCAGCAGCCTGCTGCCCTGGGCAACTGCCTGCACTAGCTGTGCTCAAAGATGGCACTAATCATGCTGGCCTGGATAAAGCTTAGGCTGAGGGGACTTGGCTGCTTTAGACATTGTTAACCTGTATTTTTCTTTCAGCTGGGACAGAGAGTGGGGCAAGGAAACAAAGGAAAACATTATCACCAAAGTTGCTCAAAAGTTTTGATCAATACACAAGAAATGGATATGGGAAGGTAGAAACACCTGTTTGGAGATTCAGTTTAGCAACATCAGAAATTTACTGTCAGGTGTTTGAATAAAAATTTTCAATGAAAAGAGAAAAAATGGGAGAATAATATAATCAAACGTTTCAATGAAAAAGTTAGAGGTTTTGTTACTGATTATTGTAAACAAAGCAACTTTAGGCCAAAATGGTCTAATTGACCATAAAATAATAATTCTGGGTTTGAAGAGCTGTTATTTTTGAGTTTGAAGTGGTTTATGGGAATAACAGTATGGAATGCCTTATGCCCCTCTTTCGTGTTACCTCCTGGGGTCTCCAGGAGCACCTCCTGTCCCATGAGACAGAGCGGTGTCAATCCCAGAGATTCCATCGCCGTCGCGGCTGCGTGCCACAGTCACCTGAGTAATGGTGCCTGACAGGGGTGCTTGGCTCTTCAGGGAAATGAGGCAGCCTCCTGCTCCCTCAAAAAGAAAAGCAAATGGAAAAAGACAGGCCCAGATACACACTGATAGCAAGAGGCATGGAAAGATCCTCAAGAGGATCTTAAGCTCAAGACACTCACACAGTTCTACTGAGGAGTTTGCAGACAAATACTGACTCTTTTACACTGGGACCATCAGCAAGTCTATGAAAAGAGCACAGTGTTAACCAAAAGCCTGAATAATAGCTTATGAACAAAATAATTAAAGGTTAAACAACATGACTATCAGCAAACTTCACAAGCCAGGGGTATTTAAGGAACAATTAGTTGTTACTTCACCAAAAACGAATCATCAGAACTGACAGGGTTAGGTAGAAGTAGTTCTTTCATGTAGTGTTTAAATACATTTATATCTTCTTAGAATCTGTTGTTTTGGTAAAAAAATAGAAATGCATTCAGAAAGGATTCTGATAGTTTCACTGCTGGTAACAATGCAACTTTATATTAATCTGTGATTTTTAAATTTCCTTATCTGCTAATGGTTGGGTCTCTGGAAGGTAGCTGTAGAAAACATTGCTCACTGCTTGCTTACTGCTTTTCACTGGCCATGCTAAAAACATAAAAGTGTACAAGGCAATCTTACCAGTGCTGAGGTGTCAGATGTCCAACCACACAGCAGGACACCAGCACTCAGCCACATGGGCTGTCTTACACTGGAGTGAAAATGTCATCCAGTGTCAGCTGAGCCAAGTATATCCAACTGCTGGTAAGACATGCAGGGATGTTCCCAATAATGTCTGTCTCTGCTGTCATCGAGCAGTAACTATCACTTCTCCCCAAATCAAAACATAGTCTGCTCAACAGGGAGCTAATAAAAAAAAATTAAAAAAAAAGAGAAAAACATCACCATTTCTGAGGCAAAGAATTGAAGAATGACAGGGAAATTTTTAGACACATAAATTATTAATGTAAAAAAGATGTTGTTGTTCAAAAATAGCCCAAGCTGCTAATACATAGTTTGGAGTTACTTTCTGGACAGCAACTGAAGCAGCCTGTCTAGGAAGGGATTCTAAACTCATACTTTCATTATTAAAGCCATGAGTAAGAAAAACTTACACCAGAGATTGCAGCAGATTTGTTACCTTTTTCTGGCTGAAGCTGTGCAAGTAAGAAAAGAAATACCCACTTAGATAATGAATAAGTAGTCAAGCTAGAACCAGATTTCTTCTCAAAAAATAGTTCTCTTCCTATGCAGAGAGTCATTCCACTCAACAACCTACAGTCAGAAAAGATGATAGGTTACATCAAGCATGCTAAAATATCTCCAAATAAGCAATTCCTACTGTTAGGCTCCTCAAAAAACCCACACAGATATTTTGCTGGAGGCTGCCCATTTTTGGAGATACTTCAATTTGCAGATGGCCAAAGCAGAGAAGTCTAAAGCAAACAGATTGACATTCCCAACCTGATGCCTCTGTCTCAAGTTTTTGTTGAGTCTCATGCAGAAAACTACATGCAATAAGAGGATTAAAATTTCAATCCCTGTATCAAAGCATATGGGACTAAGTAATCCCAAACCTCCTTTTCCCACATTCCTATGCTGAGGGTCATGACCAGACTATAAAGAGAGGACAGAGAGGAGCTGTCATGATTCAAGGACTAGTTCTACCCTACTTTCCTCGTGAAAGCACAACCCTGAGCACTAAATTCACCACTGGTTTACTTTTTTCCAGCAATATTGACCAAATCAGTGAGTGCTACAGCACCTTTGGAATGTAAATCCCTGGGAAGCTGCAGAGTACATTTCTATTTCACAGCTCATCAAAGGGACTCAGAAACCATGGTCCTGTTCTTGCAGGCTGTAATGGGCACCAACACCCCAGATTTTCTCAGAGCTTGCTGAGATCTGATTTGGCCTTAGACAGCCCATCTTAATCTATTGCCATGGAAACATTCACATTCCTGGGCACAAGGCCACCTTTTCCTGGGACACTCTGGGTGTTTTCCAGCTCAAGTAGGAGCGATTATTCTAACAAAAAAGCAGGTTAGTGGTGAAACAGTGGAACAGGTTGCCCAGAGGTGTGGCAGATGTCCTGATTCTGGAAACATTTAAGGTCTGGTTTGGCAGGACTCTGAGCAACCTGATGTGATTGAAGAGGTCCCTGCTCATTGCAAGAGGGTTGGACTAGATGACCCTTAAGGGTCCCTTTCAACCTAAGCTATTCTATGACTCTATGAATATTTTAAATAACAACATACAGCCTATAAACAGATTCCTCTCTCCTGTATTTCAAGAAAGACTTCTGAGATTTATTTGCTGTTGCCAAGACAAAAAAAAATTTTTAAGAAAAGTGAGTTTGCTGAGACATTGATGGCTTGTGGGATATTGACCTTACTATTTCTCACTAGATGTGAGACAAGAGGGATATTGAAGATGATAACTTCTAATAGTAGCTACAGAGAAACACACACCAGGATAAGAAATTCTCTGTACAGTAAAATGTACCATAGCCATTCTGTCAGCAAGGCTGAGTTTGTCAACATAACAACTGCCTTGCTCACACAGAGATGTGCCATATGTTTTTTACAACCAATTATCTTCTTCACAGCTAGAACACGTCCCCCTACTAAGCCAAACCCTGCAACTTCTGGTCCCTATCAAAGTCCCTGAATGTGCAGCCCTGTGACAATTTTTTCCCAGGCCTAGAGCTCTTTGCCCAAGCAACCTGAAAACTCCAAACAGCACCTATGAAAACCCCAAATCAAACTCACCTGAAAGGAGGGGAGAGGAGAAAGAGCTACCATCTCCTCAGAAAGAGCCGCTAACCAGAAGAGGAAAGCAAGGAAGCACACTGCCTTCCTGCAGCTTCTGAACAGGGCATGTCATGAGTGCCATGACAAGGAGCAGCCACTCTCACAGAGCAGTGGGCTCAGGGTCATGCTCTGCATTCCCTGATGTTCCCATGCCATCAGGACATGCTGGTCTCACTGAGCTAATGGTCAGCTGGAGATGAAAATGCTTTGTCAAGAAATAACCATAAGGCTCCTTTTGCTTCTCAATTTTGGAATCAAGTGTAATTTTAAAGACTGCAAATCTGCTGAAAAATTGAACTATTGCTTTCAAGACAGCCACTATGAGAGCTGCAGGTATGGCACAAAAGTAACCATGTCACTCTTAATTTTGGAATGGGATTGTGAGTTGTTATCTTCACTGAAAGCAAGAGAAACATAAACACATATATGCACACCAAAGCTGAAACACAGAGCGAGAAGTCCTTTTCCCTGTGTTCTCACACCTGGTCCTTGAGAGTCAGTAACAAGCACCCTTGGGATGCAGCCATGGGGAAAGGAAATGTTTTCAAGTGACACTGTAACCAAAGTGTGCTGAAGGGGGCATTGGTGGCTCACACAAGGTGAATGCAGGGTGCCCAGCAGGCCACACCAGGGCTGGTGTGCCACCCAGCATCACAGAGCAGGGCTCTGCCCGAGATACCCAACATAATAACATGCTGCAATTTATTGCATGTCTTGCGTGGCTTAAAAAGGCTAAACTTTTGTCACTGAAGTCACCAGGAATGAGAGCAGCTCTGGGGAGACACAGCAGTGAAACCCTGTTGTCACAGGGTCACCACAGAGGGATGTCAGGCGTAAACCTTGTGAGTGTGTCTGCCATCTTCTGACCTGCTTTTATGTAGGTGCTTAAGGGAAAGCAGTTTACTCCAAAGGGTAAGCAGAGCTGGAGCTAAAAAAAGATAGATACAACTGCTAATACAAACTAACCTGAAAGGCCAAGGGTTTATTTTTGATTTGTATTGTCTCCACTGATCTGTAACCCACTCTGACCTCTCCCTCTGACCCCTCACCTCTGGCAGTCAGTGGAAAATTAGTCACTCCAAGTAAGGACACAGACCCAGGGTCTGTGGCCCGTGCTGGTTTCCTTAGGATCAGGGCACTGTAGGATCAGGGCACTAAAATCCCCTGCAGCTCATGGTGCTCCTCCCACTGGCCATCCATCTTCTATGATTCCCCATCAGAAAGGCAATTTGCTGAAGGGTGCTCCTGCCAAAGAGTTCTTGTCATAAGGTAGGTGGGTGGGTACGTAGGGAGGTAACTTGTCCAAAATTGGCTGCCTGCTCTTGCCTCATTTTTCCTAATGGGCCACTCAGCTTTGCAAGTTTGTTTCTCCAGTGCTGCTGGAAGGGTGAGTCGCTGTCCATGAGTCGTATGCAGAGCTCCAGAAGTTTTGTTCTGTCTTGTGACTGAGCCTTGGCTGGCCCAAACGCAGCTGGGACAGTATGACTAGCTTCTTGGTGAACCAGAAGTTAATGTCATCAGAAGGCTCAATCAACAAATGCTGGCTGCTTTTCCTCAGGATCTGCCCTGGTCCCATGGGAGGGACAAGAGGGACACAGAATTGAAATGGATGGGTTGCTCCCACTGCAGCACCTCCAGATTTGCAATTCAATTCAACGGAAGATGGAGCAGGTTGCTGAGCTGCCTTTGAAAGGGTCAGGGGGTTCAGAGGCAGCAGGAAAGGAATGGAGGCAGGGTACAAGCAGCAGAAGAGCCAACATTATTCTTCTTCATTCCAGAGTGAATGCTCTGCTTCTGGGGCAGAAGAAAGAGCACACTTCTGATTGAATTACCAGCAGGAGTAGAAGGGAAATAAGGAAATGTTGGATGGCTGACAACCACACCATTTAGCAGACATACATGTGGCTCAAACTGGTGGTAACACCAGCTTACAGCCAGAAAACCTTTGCCCCAGGGGTACTGAAAACAACTTTTATTTTACTTGTGTTCATACCTCTGTTCTACAATCCTCAAAGCACCCAAAAATTTCCATGTTACAGCCAAAGTCAAGGAAAATGTGTTATATCAAAGCATGAGAGACTGTTGATTTCTGTATGAGTTGCAAGGGGCTGGAAGGACCTGCAGAGACACAGAAATATATTCTGAAGTGTGCTAGGAGACCATGGTGACTTCCTCTTTGCCTCTAATCCCTTGAGAGGATGAGGTATTGCTGTAGGCAGCACTGCCTAATTGCTTGCATGAATTACATTATGATGAGAGCAATCCAGTCAGAGAGAAGAGGGCCTGAAAAACCTGTGAATTAAACACCCTGATTTAACCACCAAAATGTACAAAATTACTAAGCAAGATCTCCTTCTGCAGTTTTGATTTGTCCTTGTCACTGAAGTTCAGTATCACACCAATCTAATGCAGCCTGTCACATGAGCTCATACAGCTTCCTGTTCCATATCCATGATGACAAAGCCATGGCAGCAGGTAGTCAGCTCCAAGCCCATGCTAAAGTATGTGACAGGGACTTTCAAAATCCTGCCCTTTTGTTCAGCTGTCTGTCTCTGCATGATGCAGGGCAGATGGTGGATGCTGCTCCTTGCTTGATGTTGGGATGACTTCAGGTAAGATGATACAGATGGATCTTTCTGTCCTTCAGAGCTGTATCTTCCTCAGGTCCATTTCTCCATTTCTTTCTCACTCCTAGGTCATGTATAAGCACAAAATGATTTCAGGAGAGGAGGAAAAGGAATCGTAGGATTGTCTTTTTCCAGTTGTTTGTTCTTGTAATTTCCCCAAACAGAAGTGGTCTCGTACCCAAACATGTGCCTGTTTTACTCACTTTTTCTGCTTTTATCTTCAGAGTTTAGCAGGGCTAAGGCTTGATTTATAGTGTGAGCCTCCTTCATACAGCAGATTGTAAACTGTTGCTTAGACTTCTACTGAGATAATAATTCCTGAGTAACCTAATTCCATGGAGCTAGACTTCTCCTAGCCCTACCACTTGTACTTAAGGCCAAAAATTCGAGATGTTATTTCTCTTCCAGTATGCACTAATTTACCTATTTCTAGTGTATTGCATGGCAGGCTCTACCCAAATATTTAGTGGGTAAGTTTCATCTGTATTGGAAAACCATTTAGGAAAGACAGATACCTTCACCAAAGATCAAAGGCAAAACCAGAGCCTCCTTCATTCTTTTCTATTCATCTGGATTTGACTCTCATCTTTTCAGAGCACTCTTGCTCAGGCAGCTTCAGCAAAGTGCAAATTCCAGCTGCTCTGATCTCATGGATTTAAAACCCAACTATTTCCATTTTCATGGCTACATGCTTCCTGTACTTTGAACTTGCTTTGAACTTTGGATTTGAACAAACTTAGGAGCTTCCAGTCATAATCAGTGAGATTTCATGTAGGCAAAAAAAAGGAAAAAAAAGAAATAAAAAGATGTTCTCTATGGATCAGACATAAAATCAGCCTTGGGTTCAGTCAGAAAGGTCAGATGAACTTCCTAATGAGCCCTACCTGAGTTTTAGGCTTGTACCAACAGCTGAAGCTGGTCAAATTTCACTCCATTTCAGGTTTCATTTCAGGTGTTTTATGCACTTCTAAACCTCACCATTTTCAACATATAAATTTGATTATTAGTCCTGATTTGGAGAGTAGATATAAATTATATCCAAAGAGAAGTAGGTGGCCGGACCAATAAATCTCTCCTGTTACTGAACTTTGACAAGGCCATTTTTTTCTGCAGTGTGCTGAGGTTGTTTCAGTTGGATGTAAAGTCACAGATTTCCACACAGTAAATCAGTTTCAGCCACCCTGAATGGAGGGCCCGTGGCTTCATGGAGGTTCCTGCAGGTGTCCACAAGAGCTGGAGCCAGCTGCAGGGTGAGATTTTGTCCTCACTGTCTTTTGCCCCATGCAGAAAATGTGCTGCTGTCTGGGCAGCAGCACATCCACCCCCTGAGAGCCTGTGGAGCTACAGAGCTCTGCCTTAATGGGTGATTCGAGAGTCTGACCTCATTTTCCTGTGACCACCTGAACAGGAGACTGCACTGGACTTGCACTCATTGTGAGAGGCCAATGGTTGTCTGGTGCCAGCAGCATTCCAAGCATCCACCCTTCCTGGGTGCTGTCCTTCTGCTTGGCCTACAGAAAGCAACAAAAGGACCAAAGCTGCTTCCCTCACTGTTTCTACCTTGCCTGACACCACCTTGACAGGATCAGTGAGGGTGTTTCTTCATTTCCTTTCTTTCTGAAGATTATTGCATGAGATCGTGTGAGCTGCATCTGTTTAGTTTAAACCTGAATGACACAAAGTAGAGAGAGGTTGAAATCAGTAATGCTTCTCTGATATTCTTCAAGCTGAGGGATGGAGAAGGCATGAGAGTGTCACAACAAAAGGAAGGCCAAGGCTTGGCCCGGGGCAGCTTCATGACCAATGCCCCATCCATGGAAATGTTCATGACAAGGCTGGATGGGGTTTTGAGCACCCTGGTCTAGTGGAAGCTGTCCCTGCCCGTGGCAGTGGGGTCAGGACTGGATGATCTTTAAGGATCCTTCCCACCCAAGCCATTCTATGAGTCCTCCTGTCCAGACCCAATGTGCAAACCAAGCTGGGTTCCACTGTGTCCCTAGAGGCTGCTGTGAGTGCCCAAAAGGATTTGGTGTGTTCTTACCACGGTCATACTTACAGCTTGCCCAGATGAGGGGCTGAACCTCCTGCTCTGCCTGGCCTGCCCTGCTGAGGGGGTGGGTCTAGAGCCCTGCAGAGATCAATTACCACATCCTATGTTCTCCCATTCAGTGATCTTTCAACTTGTTTCACCAACACATTTTTGGGCAGAAAAGTAAAGTGGAATGCAAGTTACTCATTATAAACATATAAATATATATAAATGTATTAAAGATAGATGATTTCTCCCACATAACAACCTCTACTCTTTATTAGAGAAGAGAATGTGAACTCCATTTTAGCTGGTGGTGTTGCATTCCTTTTCCACTTATACAAATCAGGTACAAATATTCAGCAATGTCTCATGTCTACCTTTTTTCTTTCTAATACTTTTTAGCTACTTCAAAACAACTCAGATATACTGTGGGTCTAAAGTTCAGCTCCAACTCAGATATTATTAGGATCATCTACTGCCTAAGAGGTCTGCTGCAGAAAAGGTGAAGGAATTGGAAAAAAGAAAATTCCAATTAAAAGTAGGAAGCGTGGAGTACAAAGAGAAATTGTGAAATGGTGGCAAGCGAGTATAAGAAAGACAAGCGGAGACTGTCAAATAAGCAGCAGGAATGCAAAGAGATGGAGATTTTAATAAAAAATACATGATAACTAAAGCTAGTCAGAAGCAATTGTATTTTTCTTTGGAAACATTTTTACAACAAATGAATTGCTGGGGTTTGGGTTTGGTTTTTTTTTTCCCTAGAGGCTGGCTATAAAAAAAAAAAAGAGCTTTCATCAAACACAAAAGTGTTTTCAGTACAAACAGGAAAAATACCTTTTGAGGTGTTTTTTTTTTTCTTTTAAGAATGCACAAAGGAAAATATTAATTATATAACTGCAATTACATCTTCCATCGAATCTTCCACAAAAAAAAGTTTCAGACACCTCGTGAAGTATTATGTGAGGTGATGGCAGCCTGGAACAGCTTGGCTGCTTTATAGTATAATGGTTATATAATGCTTTATAATGGTAAAACCATTATCTTTCCAGCACTGGTATTTCACATTTGATTGTTAGAATTTTACACATGCATCATATTCCTTGGGAGAAAAACCACACCACGAGCAAACTATTAGGGGGAAATAACTTCATATCTTGAAAGGTAATTGCAGAGTTCCCCAAAACTACAAATGAGAGATTACCATTCTTCCTTCTGTTCTTTTCCTCCACTCCAAATAATTCCCAGCTTTCACTTCTGTCTTCTGCAGTCATTCATGAAATCTTTCTCTCTTCTAAACCTCCAAATGAGCTCTTTTATACACAGCAGAGAGGGCAAATAATCCATCAGCTTGCCTATCTGCAATCCTTGATATCATGAGCACCAGGCAGTTTTATAATACAAAATGCTGACTTTTAAATTTTTCCTAATGTAAGGCTATAGTTACAGGTAATTATAGAAACATTGAATCAGTTCCTCTGGACTATTTGCAACAGAGCTGTTCTGTGAGAGAGAAAATCTTGGGAAACCTCAGGTCCCAGAACACTGGCTTATCAAAAGCCCCAACTTGCAGTGGTTATTGGTCAAGCCAAAGTGTTATCTGCAGTAGGAGGGGATAGATGCAACTAGGATCTAGCTTCAGCCAGAGTTTCCTGCCTTCACTCCCTATTCTCTGCTCTAACATTGGCTTGATTTAAGATTATTAAACACATTTTATTAAACACATTTAAGATTATTAAAACACAGGAACCTAAGGGAATTTCCAGAGCAAATATACAGATTCTTCTCTCAGGTTTGCAGTATCATAAACCAAAAATGTGCTACCCATCTTTGCCTATTTGATCCTTTATGGAAAGAGTTGCCAGGATTATTCCTGTTTTGATTGGGTTTTTTTGGGTTTTTTTAGTTGTTTGTTTGTTTGTTTGGTTGTTTGTTTTCCTGGGGGGTTGTCCTTTTCATGTGGAGTAAGCCAGCTGGAGAGGCTGGCATCAGGCAGTCAGAAAGGGGTGTGGGGGACTAGAAGCAATGTCTGAGAGCAGAAGGAGGGAGAGCAGTGGCTTTGCTCCTCCACTTTGTTTCCACACTCCTCAGCCTTACTCTCTGCAGCTGAAGTGGCATCGCTGTGCCACTCCTCCTGGTCTGAACTGTCCTATCCTGCAGGCACAGCCTCCCTTTCCCAGCCTTTTGGTACTCTGTGCCTCTGCTTCTCATTTCCAGCAGGCCTGTGTAGGGAGCTATTGTTCTTGTTTGGCAGATAAGCATGAAAATGAAAAAAGACAAAACGTTGTAGTCCTGATCTCAGCCAAAATTCAAACGCTTGGGGGACTTTCCTTGCCAAATCAGTGAACAAACAAATAAACAAACACTTTTTTTCCTCCCTATTTTGGCTCCAAGAAAACATGTCATTCAATTCAAAAGGACTGCTCCCTTTCCATTTTCAGTAAGTTTAACAGAAACAAACAATGGGAATAAAAGACTGAAGGCAGACATTGCTTTATTCAGCAGTGTAGTGTTAAAAAACACAAAGCACAGAGGGGCAGCTTTCTCCATCCGATGGGACCATGAAATATTCATGTTTCCCCATTTTAGGTCTACCTCCCCTGCTATAGAAGGTCCTCATGTAATTCAAAGTACATCTTCACATTTTTCTGCCCAAACCTAATCACTTAGTTCCTAATGTTGATTCTCTACCCACATTCTTCCCAGTCTGTTTATCCCAAGATTTTCATTATGCATAGAAGAGTTATTAGTTAAAATGTTACTGACATTTGATAAATGTGGGTTAACTGATATTCTAAAACTCAAAGGAAAATCTCAGCCTTAGGGAAAGGGGGCAGCAAGAAAATAATCACCTTGGGACCCTTCAACAATATTAAGACTGGCATCCTGAGGCACTGGAAATGGCTGGGGAGCCAAGCACTGGCAAGAGCAGCATCTCAACCGCAGCTCACCAGCACCAGGAGGCAAAAATTCAGAAGGAAACTCTCAGGGTTGCTTTTCTCTGAGATTCTCCTCAGGGTTGCTGTTCCCCCAGGTATATAGGTTCGAGCTTTCCTTGCCCAAAAAGTCCAGAGCCAGAGAAGACAAACAGAGTCTGTCAGTCTGTGTTTCCAAGGTTGTTTATTCTTTCATTATCTCTCAGTTTTTTCTCAGCTCTGCAAGGCATCCCCAGCAGAGCAGGACATGCTGCGAACTGGGCGGATCAGAAGCTCCTTGACCCTTTGTACCATTTCTCTGATCCAACCACCATCCACAATGAAGTTTTAATTTACACAGTCTTACCAATACTTACTGCCTATGTTAACATGTCATTTCTGCTCTAAACCAATCCTTGTGATCTAACTCAGCAGAAAATGTGGGAAAAGAACAAGAACAAGGAGGACAGGACCACTCTGCAATTCCCCCATCTTGCCTCTTCAAACCTATATACTAAAAATCCTAGATTCTACAATTACACTCTGTGATTAACTAGCTACTACTTATTTTGAATTCTCTCAGCTTGTGATTCTTCATGCAATGTGGGCATTCCCTCCCATGGACAGGGATCAGAGGCAGTGTCCTCCTGGGCTCTGTGTGAGGCTGGCTGACCCCCTTGTACAGATCCCAGACCCCCTGTCCGGTCTCCAAACCCTCCAGGGCAACCAGAGGGATGTCCTGGACTCTGACAGGAAACCAAACACTGCTGAACGTAGCAAGACTGCGAGACTTTGTGGAACCACCCTGTGAGGCCGCCAAGTCAGCCGCTGCAGACCCTGGTGAGCCCAAAGGTTCTCCAGTTACCATTCCTGTACCAGGGAAAAGCTGGGTGGGAACTGCCCAGGCAGTGCCAGCTATCTCAGAAGGCAGTTTAGCAGCACCAACAGTGTGCTCCCCCAGCCGTGGCACAGATCATCCTCTGCCCCTGCATATCTAGAGAGGTCCATGCTGTGTGACCATTCTTTGCGCTGGACTTCAAAAAGCAATGAAATCCATTGCAGTTTTGCTTGTAACTGTTTCATTTCCACATTGTCTCTGTTTCCTGGGATTCTTTCTGGCTTTTCTCACTGCACTTTGTTCTTTAATGACTTCTTTCTGGATCTTAAAAATAGCAGTAATTACAGGAAAGGTTCTGTTAGGCTATTCTAAATAAATGAAGGCCCTTCAGAAAGAGCTGTTGTGAAAATGAAATAAAAGCATCATCTGCCTTGCTGTTCACACCCCATGCTTCCTAAAGGTGTTTTAGCCAGCCTGCAGTATTAACATCTTGTATAAAAGACACTTTAACAAGACTGAATCTGGCTGTGTCAGATTATGCAATCCACAAGATTTGGTTTCTTTGCTCTGCATCCTTAGATTCCCGGGAGTGTGTCAGGAAAGGTGTGTGTAATGAACTTTCATGTAAAGTCAGATGCTCTTTTTTGCTTTCCCCACGTGAGTTAAACTAAAAGTGGTTAGGCAGCGTTTCAGCACGCACACAAACCCAGCAGGATGCTGAGCTGTACTGCCAGTGCTGTGTGCAATGGCTGTGTGGGGAGTAATCGAATCAGTGAAACCTGTTTGCAGTGCCTGGCCACACGTGCAAGGACACTGCCCCAGTTCTGAGAGAGAATGAAAGGTGAATGACCGGGAATGCCTGCCCTGAGACCCGCGTGGGTGGGGCAGTGCGAGCTTTGATCAGCGCTTCCCAAATCTAATTTCAAGCGGAGAATTCCTTCAAAAGGAAAAGAGAATTTCATTTTGCAGGACTGAAGTAGTCCCTGAGCTCTTCTCTGATACTGGCAAGCGGGCTGAAATACTACCAGTAGATTTTTAGCTTGGTTTCTAAGGAAACAAGGCCTTTGTAAGCACACAGGAGTGTGTGCCTCTGTGTGTGTGTATGTGTGTGAGTTTCTTGGATGCCCTTCACCTCCAAAAGCTTTTGAGCTCATTGGCTGATTTCAAACCAACTTTTTCTGAAGCTGTTGAAGGTACAGTATTCTTACAAGAGTCCTGAAAATAGGTGATCACATAAAGGCTGTGCTGTTCATTCTGCCACTGACAGAAAGGCTAAGAGAACCACTCTTTCCAGACTTCAAGAAATCCAGGATACTGGATACTGTGCTTCATTATTTCCACAGATCATTAATCTGGTTGTTTTCCCTTGAAGCATCACCCAACAAACACTGGATTAAACCCCATCAAAAGCCCCTTCTAAGAGCCACTGAACACTGGCCCACACTGGAGGAAAACTCATGCTGGCAAAGGGACTGTAGGCATAAACTTGATAAAGCCCTGCACTGTTAGTGCATTATGTCTTGCAAGGAGCACAGGGGCCGAGCATGCACTTGAGTCTCAGCTGAGTGGGCTTCAGGCTGTTGTATGTGTGGAGTATTTGAGCAAAGCACCTCAAATCACCCGACTTGGTTGCTTTTAGTGTTGCTTTTGCTCTTTGTGCTGACTCTGCTCTCTAAATGTATCCAGAGAGTGTCTGTAGGAGAGAGGGAATGGAGGGCGCCAACGAAGCGGAGATGTACTTAATGCAGACACCATTAATAAATCACTGATAGTTAAGATATAGATTGGGTGATGGGTGGCAGATGGGAAGGAGGAATGTCAAATTGCTTTTCTCATATAGATTATTGGATTAACAAGGAAGCAGCGGGCATGTGGCAAACCAGTGTAACAAATTACTATCATAAAAAAAAAAGATAGAGCTCATGGCAGGCTGGTAATAATGCCATGTCGGCCATTAGCTCTCTGGAGAGGTACTTAGAGCACAACATCCGTCTTCTGGAAAAGAGACGGCCACTGCAACACCAGAGTGAAGGAGGCCCCCATTTGCTTCCCCCTCCCCCTGCCTCTGACACTAGAGCCCGTGCTGCTGAAGCAGGGTGGACTACAGCAGCTGTAATGAATAATTACCCATAGCTTTTAATAAGCATTGCTAATTATTCCCCCCCGCCCATGACCAGGCATTTGCGTTCCCCTGCACCAGCATAGACAATATTGGCATGACATCAGCAGGCAAGCAACAAACTGGCAAACTGACTCTGTTCTTGGGTCCCAATCCTGCTCTGTCTGAAGTCAGTGATGAAAATCCCATTTGTTTTCAATGAAAGCAGATCAAGTCTTAGTTTTCCTGCTGCTCCAGCCACTAAGCATGTGTGCCTACCTACACTGAAAGAATTGTGTACTACTGTGCTGCAAATAATGGTCCTTGATACTCCTTGGAATAAACCTCAGGTTGGCTTTAGTGCCTTCTGCCAGAGCCCTCATTGCCTCCTACCAGGAACTAGGTATTCCTGTGTACAGAGAGCAAATGCAGCAGGGCTGTGGACTACAGGTGTTATGCCATTAGCAAATATATCTTCTAAAATTAATAAATTAAGCAGTGGGGCAGCTGTGAAAGTCCTATGCTGAGAAAAGAAGAAATGAGGAGCATAGCATGGCATAGTCCAGACCATCTATTTTGGTCACTAGCGAGTTATTTATGGACTCAGTCACTTGGTCTCACAGACTTCCATTTCAGCTTAGGTTGGGTAAAATCAAGTTTTTCTTCCATCCCCAGACATGTTTCCACGCTCTGGTTTTGGACACCCTGCCTTGATATGTAGGAGACTGCAACCCCCTCCCTTTAGCACCCCCTCCAGCTGCCCCAGCCCAGCAGAGCTCCTGATCCCCCAGCTGCTCACACAGGCTCCCTCTCTCCAAGGAGTGCAGCCAGTGTGACTTAAGAAAGCACAAATTGATTTCCAGACTTGCAGTATTTTTCTTAGCCTTGAAACGTGCCACAGCAATAGGGCTGGCACAAAAGCGCAGGGAAGCCCTGGTTTCACTCGAGTGCCTGCCTCATGTGAGCAGGGAGCACTGCTGCCACAGCAGAACCCAGCCTGGGTGTTCACCACCAGGGAAGCTTGCACAGAAAGCTTGCTTTCAGAGCACAGGCAGCAAGGTGTGCATGGCAGGCTGCAAGGCAGAGCCTACCTTGTGCACAGAATCATAGGTAAACTCATAATCACACATGGTACTTTAGCAGGTATGTGCAGCAAAGCCTAGTGAAGGCTGCCCAGCTGATATTTGGCTCAGAGGTGGTTTTCTCTGAACACTGTGCCCCTCCTGACTCGTGAGTGTGATGAACCAGGGTTAGACAAGAGCAAGGAGCAGATCCCCTCCTGTGGCACCTTTCTGGTGCCTCAGACCCAATGCTGAGCTCCAGCATGAACCCCTCTGAGCCATCCCTGCATTTCCAGCCTCACTCCTTCCTGCTGGCCTGACCTCAGCCTTCCCTTTCCCTCCTCTCCTCTGCAAGCTCCCAGTCCCATGCGAGGTCAGTGTCTCTTGATCTCTGTCCTGTTCTTTCCATTCCTCCTTCAAACCAGGCATTTGCCCAGGCAGCTGGGCTCTCTAAAAGCCTCATAATTCCATTTAGCTGCTACCCTTTGGCTCCAGACTGATATTGGCCAGAAGCCTTGGAGACTAGGACACAGAAAGGCAAGAAACACCAAGAAGTTTGAAGAGGGTGGTTTTCTAGTCACAGTGGTCAAGCTCCACATCAGAGAAACCACGAGTGCAGTTGGTCCTCAAAGGTCATTCTCTCGAGACTGAGACGTCACAGGCACCTTGTTGGTGCCACCCAAATCCCATACCAGATCTGTTTCTGCTTCCAGGGTGGTTGTCTGGCGCTTCCCACATGCACGGAATTAAACCCCCATTAAGGATGAGGTGTGTGTGTTTCTCCACGTGCACATCTGTGCATGCACTCAATGTCTCAGGGCTGGTGAGACTGGGCTGGCACTGTCACTACAGCCACGCCACAACTTCCTGCAGGTGCCAAGGGCTGCAGCTCTCCATGGAAACTCTAATCTCTCTGAAATGGGATCTCAGTTTGGTTTTGTTTTAAGAAACCCACAAAAAATAGCAGAGCGATTGCAGAGCTAGATAGAATGTGTTAAGAAGGCAAGAACGCCAACACCTCATCACACAGACTGCCCCTAGCCCTGTTCCCCAAACAGTCAAGCTGGCTTCTAGGGTTTGTTTCTGAAGACACAAGTTATTTATGATTTCCACCCACTTCTCAATATGCACTTCGTCTGTTGTCTCTCCTTTGTCAGTTAAAAAAAAAACAACAAAAAAAACCCAGACAAAAATGGAGGGCAATTTCATCACCTACACATTTTTTCCTATATAAATTATCCTGGACAGACAAATAGAAATGATGGAAGTGGTTTAAATGTGCAGTGGAGAAGCTGTTTGTCCATCATATGCTTAAGGGAAAAAAATAGCAACACCACCCACTGATTATGCAGTCACTATTATGGCTTTACATATGCTGCTGTGTGGAATGAATTCAAGAATGACAGCATCATTGTATACCAGTTGAGGATTCATTTTCTGGCTAATGTATAGCTCAGATCATTACTCACAAAGCACACCCCGGGCCTGCCTTTCTCACTGAGCTGTAATAACAAAGTTAGAGAGTGCTAAACTTCCACACAGCATTTCATTGCCTGCATTGTGGCATTGGTGCCACAATTTCAGGGAGGGGTGGAATAACAAATGCTCAATTTCCAGTTTCCTGTCCAGTGCATCAGGGTAGATCTCCATGTCCAGTGTGTCCAAGCAGCTGCTCCATGTCCAGTGGGTCCAAGCAGTGCACTCCTGCAGTGCCCAGTGCACTGGGCACTTTCAGGTCTCTGTGCTGGGAGCCAGACTTGCCCCACAGGTGTTGTCACCTCCTAAGTAAGCCAGCACAGCCAGGACACCACAGGACTAGGTGCTCTCAACAGCCAACGTCAGATTGTGGCATGGGCTGGTAAAATGCTGAAGTCCTAAACTAGGCCTGATCTAAAGGAACAAAAAAAAAAAAAAAAACCCAAACCCTAAAAGACCCAGGAAATGCCCCAGTTTGGTTCTCCATAGGAAACGTGGGTGTTTTCCAGTGAGGAAATGCTCCTGCTTTGAGTGTCCTTATGGTGTATGGCCTCCTGAGTTACAGGCCAGAGCAACATGGCCCATTCATAACACAGAGCAGCAGACATTCCATGGGAAACAGCAAGGGCCACTATAAACATTGGATTTATGAGATTAAATAAAATGTGTTTATCAAGGCAGTGAGGTGCATAAAAGACAAGAAATTGTGCCAAGTGTATAAGAAGCCCATCTTCTAACACACTGGCAGGTTTCAAATGAAGATTTCAACAGCAACATTTGGCAAAAGAAAAAGGACTCCAGCTTCCCTAAGCATCCTTTGAAGGTCATTTGTGGATCTCTGGACCATGGGCTGTTCTTGCCCTCTGAGGCCACTGGGACAGGTGGTTCCAGGCCTTCTCTGTACCTGTTAAAGTGCCAGGTGCACCTGCAGGATTTAAAGCATATAGGTCTTTGTGCAGGAAGCTAATCTCTTGAATTTTATCTGTTAATTAACTAGATGCCAACTGGAGAGTACAGGTGTTTGGCAGTTTCATGAGACACACACCACAGAGGCAGCAGCTGCTGTTGTATTACCTGAAACTGCCAAATGTTCCTCACTTGTAGCCCAGCACTGAGGACTGTACTGTGGGTGACCCAGTTGCTGTGAGTCTCTGTGCTGCAATGAGATTTTGAGCAGCTTTAGCTGTAGAGGAGGCTCAAGCCTCAGACTGATGAGTCCCAGCAGATCTAGCCATTGGATTTAGGACATTGTGGTCCCAGCTGTGTTTCTGCCTGAGGTCTGACATGGCAGCAGGCATGGTCCATGGTACTTGTGCCAGTGTCTCTGCTGCCATGGTGCTGGTAAACCCAGGGATGTGCAGTCAGGAAAGCAGCATGACTGACAGTGTGTGGCAGCAGCAAAGGTCACAGCCCCCAGCTGCACCAGACCCAAAAGCAGGGGTGCATCATATGAGTTATATTGTGGTGGGGAAAAGGAGGATCACTCATACTACACAAACTAACAGAAAGGCCTGAAAGATGACAAAGCATCCCCGTGTCTCATCCCCAGCCCTGCCTGGGTCATACATTTGAAGCAGGTCTTGGCAGCCCACGAAAGTGGAATGGCTGGGAATGGATCTAAATGCCACAGACATTGTAGCTTCATGTCCAGAAAATGAGCAGCCAGAACTGGCTTCAGGTGAAAAAAATACCCAAGTGTTTATACGAACAGCCTCCCTTCTCTGAGGTCCTCTCTCCCTTTCCCCTCTCTGACTTGCCTTGGTTTTGTTTATGGTGGGGGTTCTGGTCTGTAGGTGGGAGGCAGCTGCAGGTACTTCAAACTGGAAGCCATTCAAGTCCTGTGTCCCAGGCCACCATCTATGTCCTAGTCAGGGTTTTAAGAGGAAAGGGTTTGAAGATGGTGTAACAGAGAGAATTGGAGATGCCCATTGTCCTGCCATGAGCACAGGACAGAGATGGCTGCAGCTGAGGGGAGGCAGTGATGAGACCCCAAGAGGATATTCAGTGAGCATCCAGGCTTGATTTTTCAAGGGATGCTTAAGATTACAATGCATCCAGCTCCCACAAACCTCCTCTGAAAACCCACACCTCCTGCAGGGATGAGCTCTAGCACCCACTGAGTTTGTCTGCAAGAGCTCCCGTGTGCCTGACGCAGGCACAGGGATGACAGAACAGCAGGGTTCCCTGGCGAGGCCACCGGAGCTGTGAACAGACAGAAAGGTCTCCCTCGACTCCTCCCCCCAGCTGATTATCATGCTCCAGGAAGGTTTTGCATGTGCAAGATATCTGTAAGGCCTGCTGCCAACTTTTTGTCAAAGCACTGATTTCTCGTGATGTGAGCTACTGCTTTCTCCTAGTAATTATTGATAATGCTCTTGGATGAATTACAGACATTTAAAAATGAATTGACTGTATGTGTGTCTGTCTCTCCCGTCCCCTTTCTGTTTCCCCACCACAGGATCTGTGGCTTTGAAATGTTGATACATATTCATTACAGCTTCTAAGACTTGAAAGGCATAGCTAAAGGGAGAGCTCAGATCAACAAGAATGTGAGAGCAGCACTGAAAGCAGGATCCCGGCTGTAAGCACAGTGAGTAAGCAGCATTTGAGCTGTCAGCACAGGGAGCGAGGTACCAGCTCTGAATCCAGGTCCTGGTTCTGCCACTGCCTCTGATGGCAGCAGACAGGACCTTGTGTCCTGGCTCCCTTGGCCACAGGATTGGCATGGTGATGCTCACCAGGCCCTGAAGCATTATGTGCCATAAATGCAATCTCAGGTGACAAACGAATCCAGCCATCACCTTTCCCGCCATTTCCACTCGACAAAGCAATGAATCCAATGAGGAATTCTTTCAGGGGAAGAAAGAGCCCTGAGCATGTACCAAAACCACAGGTGAGAGCATCCCGTGCTCATGGTGCTGAGAGCAGAGTCCCAGTGGCAGATGGTGCCCGCACACTTTTGTACAGGCAGGCACACACTGGCACACGTGCTCCATGCTTCCACAGAGACACCCTTTGTTCTGTCTTGTTTTGAAGAGCTCCCAGCACAGAAGTTCAAACAACGAGGCAATGCTGGATGTCTCTTCCATACCTGTTCCTATAGCCTGGGATGCAGTGAGAAAAGGCACATGAAGGTTGGTTGTGTTAGGGCTGTTGCAGTGTTGCAGGTGTGAAGAGAAGCAAACCCTCTTTGTACTAGTGGGGTAGCATGGTCTCAACACTCTCATCTGTCTCCTTTCCCTCCTTTTCCACTGCAGCTCTCTGAATGAATTCCTTTGATGTGAAGGTATGTCTAGCACCAGAAGGCATTTGGCTAGTGATCTCCATTCAGGGCAAGACAGAAAACCATATTTGGTAGGAATTCAATCATCAGTCTGGAAGAAAACCCTCCCAACTGGATTTGAGCTACAGAGAAGTTTTTGATTTTAGCAACCTGGTGGGTTTTTTCGACAAAATCAATGCAGCTGAAGAATTCCCAAGCAAGCGTGGCTGTGACCTCTGAGCATTCTGCCTCTCCCTGGCACAGCTTCAGAATGCGAAGCTGTGCATTTGGGACATCTTCAACCTCTTGTGTGAAGGCACATTCACCTGGTAAAACTCTGTCTAGATTACTCATTTAGTGCCTTTACAGTCAAGGCACCACCTGCAATTTATTTTATTTCTCCCTGAGAATTGCTTTATGCTTGTGTTAAATGCCAGGCTGGTGAGAAGTTTCATATTAACAGCAAAAGGCCTCAACAGAGAGCAGGCTGAGTACTTGCAGTGCTTGAATAAGCTTTTTCCTTACAGATTCTGATGCTAATGTGTCTCCAATATTATCCCCAGAGATGAGAGACTCGCTTTCACTTTCTAGCCTCTCTGCCAGGCTTGCCAGTGAAAGAGGGAGACAGTTTCCAGCAGTGATGGTATTTCTGACGTGCACTGATCAAGTAGGAACTGGACTGGGACTAAGTTCATTTCCTATCGGCTGACAGCCAGTCAGCACGTGATAGAAATTTGCAGTCCCTGCTGGTGTGGGGGCTGGACTCATATTGGCAAACTCCACATGAAAAGGCTGTCTAACCCATTACTAAGCTGTTGATGCCAAGACATTTCTCTGTCTCCTGTGAGGATTCATTTTGCAGTCTTTATGATGAATAGCCCTTGATATAAAATAGTCGGGGATAAAAAGGTACAAAATAGAAAAAAGCATACACAAGAAGAAAGCATAGCTCTCTGTTTCTTGATACACAAAGATCTATCTCTGAGCTCTGGAAATATGCAGGCTGGATAAGGGATGCCATTAGATTTACAAAGGAGACTTCTTTTGTCCCTTGCACAAAGGTCAAATCTGGAACATAGGCTCAAACCATCACGTGCAAAGAGGGACGCAGAGCAGGTTTCCAGGAACCCTGACCAGCTGCAGTCCCCAGGGATGCTCTGTGAGAATGAGGTGGGACTTATTGTAGTTGAAGCGAGAGCCTCTCCTTCCCCTGGTGCACCCAGAAGGGAGCTCACGCAGGAAATGATCCTCAGACAAACAAACACAAGGCTTGCACAAGAGTCCTGGGCTGAGCACTCTCCCATCCATGGCAGGGCACAGGGTATGAATTAATGCTCTGACTCACCTTATCATAAGTGCACTGTAGGAAAATCAGTAAACCCAACACACAGCAGAGATCATCTGTCAGCCCCAACCCCTGCTTTCTCTTGTGTTCCTTTGGGTGTTTATCCTCTGCCACTGCCATGCAGCTCCCTCCTCCGAGGGCAGAAATTGCAAGATCCACTTGCTAACATGGATCAGACAGAAGGCACAGGCCAGGCACTCGACAGCATAGGCTGACTTAGTACCATGGATCCAATGTTTCTGTCCCAGTTTGACACTGGGAGACAGCATGGCCAAGTGTGGTGTTAGGTAAGCCATGAAATGTGTTGCTTAATTTACATACACTCAACTCTGTGGAGGGCACTGAAGGGCTGTTCCTTGAGCTGTTACAGAAGCAGCAGCTGGAGTGAAGGAGCAGCAGTTTGGGGAGTCAGCCCTGCTACCCAGTTGATGGCATGCCTTAGGCACCTCACCCCAGTGAGGCACAGAACATGTATTTAGTCATCCTTTCCTGGAAGGGATAAACCATGCCCCAGGTGCTACTGGAATTATTCCTTTGTGTGGCCCTGCCATGCAGCTGATGGACCTTCACAAACCACCACAAACAGGGCAGGCTTTGCCTTTGGCTTACAGGGATGGGTCTGTTTGATGACCAGGATTGTTCTGTTTGATGACTGACTACTTTAATGTGGTCCGTATCAGCACCTTTCTCCCAAGATAAGGAGAGTGTCAGGAAGATGCCAGCAGTGGTTTAGGGGTAGCTGGATGCTGCTGTTCTGAATTAATAGCAGGACAGCCTCCATTCACATGACCTGGTGTGAGGCAGCCACACAGACTGTAGTTCTCCTGACACCAGTCTGTGGTCTCCTTACAAGCAAACCCATCATGTCCATCAAGTAACTTCCTGAGGGTAGATGAGACTCCGATTGGACTGCAAATGTCCCTCTGATAACAGGCTACCTGGTCTCATGTTGGCTCTGTCCATCACCTCCCATGGCCACTCAGGAGAACAAACCACAATTGAAAGCTTGGAGAGTAGGAGGAGACATAATGCTGGGAGTTGTTTCAACCAGCAAGCCAAGACCTTTCATCAGGTCTGCAGTTTGAGAAAATCTGTGTCTCTAAAAAGACAAGAGGTTTCTGTGGACTCAGCCAGGGGATCCCAGCTAAATGGCATGCCAAGCTCTGGAGATGCAGTGGACTGTCACAGACTTAATAGAGCAAGGCTGGTATAGACCAAGGCAGACACAGACCCACACAGAGCACAGTGCAGGATACAAAAAGACTTAATTCAGTCTTAAAACCACAGCTTCTTGCTGATACTGGAAGAGGCAATGGGCACATTAAGGATGAGGGAGCAAACTCCAGGCCATTAATAGCAGGTCTAGTAATTACAGGCTATGGATTAGAGAAGCTAGATGTTCTGGGCACTATGGTACTATATCACCATGGGCAGAGAGGTGTCATGAGGAGGAGGAAAACAAA
Organism: Cisticola juncidis; assembly: GCA_013400215.1. NCBI lineage: Eukaryota > Metazoa > Chordata > Aves > Passeriformes > Cisticolidae > Cisticola > Cisticola juncidis. Next base: position 992,480 of record VXBR01001719.1, on the reverse strand, counting down.
TCCATATTAAAGGAACTCACTGCCCATGCCAGAGTGTATGCATCTGTCAGAGCCTGGATCTGTGCTGCTGGCTGCCTTCCCAAACCAATGCACAACACAGCAAGAGGGAAATGACAAAATGTATTTCCCTGAGATTCTGGAAAGGGAAATAATTTTTTCCTCAGAAGGGAAAGTCCAGCATGTTTTTTCTACCTGTTCAGTAAGCCACAGAACCAGCAAGAACAGCAGTCTTCTCCCTTGGACAGTCTCTTCCTTTTTTCACTGCCAATGCCTACCTCTGACAGGCTGAGGTTTAGAGCCTCATCTGAGCTGAAGGACCAAATGATCCTCTGCCTCTCCTTGACAGCACCTCAATTTCATCAAGAGAGGAACAGGAGGTATCTGAGCTGGAGCTGCCTTCACAACCTTCACAGAAGCCGAGTGGTGTCTCACACTCTGTGCATGCACAGGTGGACACACAAACACACTGTCACCACCCCCAGCCTCAGGAGGCCACAAGCTTGTCCCCTGACATGCTGAGCCCTGATGCCCACCAGCTAGCCCCTTTTCCAGGACAGCATCACCAGGAGTGGCCCTACAGACCACCACAGATCCAGGTGTGGTGAGGCAGGGCTGCTGCTCCTCCCAGCAGCAGGCTGCCTTAGGAAAGGAGAGGCTGTGTGATGGAATCCACATCCAGGACCAGGACAAAAGAAAGAGAGGGGTCTGCGGTTTGAGTCCAACAGAATTCATTGCTGGGGGTGTCAGGAACCGAAAAGACCAAGACCAGTCCATTAGACTGCCTTTTAAGGAGGGGTGGAACTAGGGGAGGGTACAACACAGGGGCCAATCAGGGGCTACTGGGAAGGAGCCAAAGGAGGGACTTAAAAATCCAAATCCAATAACCCACTCCAATAACCCACAAGGGGAGTGTACAGTTTGAACACACCAATGGGGGTTCAATCTGCCTAGAACTTTCCAGAAGCAGGGGAAGCGGTAAACACTGATTGACATATGGCAAGGTAGAGTGAGCCACAAGGGGTTGGCTTGAGGGAAGATGGACTCAGGGATTTCTAGACACTGGGAAAGGGCTTTTGGGATAAATGACAGTAAGAAAAAGAGGGGATAATTCAGGGTAAAACCGTTCCCTATTTAGGGGAGAAAACAGGGATTAGCCATCTGAAAACCTTAATAATAATAGAAATGCACCGCCACAGTCCCTCCTGGAGAGGGCTGTGCTCTCAATGTGTGTCAGAGGATGCCAGTCTTCTGCATGTCCCTCCTGCCATTCCACCTCCAGCACATGGAAACTTGCTTTAATGGCCAGGAGAAACTCTGTAGGAATATCTATGGTTGCAAGCTTTCTTCAACACTTAATGCCTCAAGTTCCTGTGATTGCAGCTGCTTGAGGCACATGAGTGGTCTTGGCTGTTGCAGATTTCAGTGAGATGCATGAAGGAGCCTTTAAGCTATGCCCACAGCTATCCTTCCTCATAATCCAAGACAGGTCTCCTTCCCTTCTTCTTTGAGATGGATCAGAAAGCTGATCTGTTAATTTATCCTTATATGTTCTTTAATTCCTCTCTATATGTCAGCTGTATCTTTGAATTCCTAACACAAGATCAGTTCTCATTACACCAAAAAAAAAGTGTAGGGGTTCATTCTTACTCTCACTTTTAAAATCAGACAAAGAATTCTTATAATGACTGGCTTTGGGCAAGAAAGCCAACAGCAAAGAAGCAGACGAGTGTGCTATCTCTCTATCGTGTGTGTGTGTGTATGTGTAGAGTGTCTCTGAAAAACACTCTAAAACCCTTCTGTATGCTAATTTTTCCCTTTGAGTTTCCAAGACAACAGTGGTTTCACTCAGTGCTGTCCCCATATAACTCCCTGGTCCTCCCTCTTCCGAGACAACGGCATGGTTTGTAAGGACACTATTTTTTCCCTCCATTTCTGTACTTTTTTCCATATATTTCTAATCATTCATACTGAACTATCTCACCCCTGGTATCTGTGAGTACCAGCACACAGAGAAGTTAACCCAAAAAAAGCCATGGTTTGATCCTGAGGAGAGCATCACCCACTCTGGTGCAATGGCCCCATGTGTACATTCTTTCCCCAGGTTGCATGTGGAGTCACTTATCCCATTTTCAAATAAACTATCTCACTTGACTGTGGGGTAGAAGTAGGTCCATGGGAAGATTCTGTGCTGTCTCACTCTGAAGATCACCCCTTAACCTGAGAAACCTTTTGTCTGGTATAACTTGTTCTGCATCTGCACCCAAAGGCATTCAGAGGCATGAGCGTTCCTCATTAAATTTGCACTCTGGGAAGTATCTCAGTAACAGGTAGCAGTGGTTGTGCCCACTGCACATAGTAGGATTTAGCTACATTTTTCTTAGGCTGGCAGCCACCCAATAGATGTCTTTTTTGCATAGGCAGGTATCAGAAGTGATGTCAATTCATTTTGCCTTTGCCACTGCTTATGCTCTGCAGTTTGGAGTTTCCTGGTAATGCAGCTATGCAAGGGAAGCCTGCAAAAGTAATGCAGCAGTGCCTATTTCTTTTCCCATTTTCCACTGGGTACAGGTCCTTCTAGAGTCTGAAGTGCTCACCCACTGTGAGACAAACCTGAAGGCTTGCCTTGCTATTCCTTTCATGAGAAGGTTCTTCAGCCTTGGGATCTCACTTGTGGGAACACTTTCATAGTTTTCAAACTGCACTCTTTCCTGTTGTTCATTTCCATTGAGAGCATCAGTCCAGCTCCTCTCTTCCTTGGTCATTTGCCAGTGACATCACTGCCTTCTTCCATGTATCTCCATCTCTGTTCCACAGCAAACGTTGCCATGAAAAATCTTACTTAGTGGAGTGTAGGAAACTGCAGCAGGATACTACAGATTCCTAAATACTGCTAAGAGGTAGTGGCTCAGACTGTGATTTGAAGGAGGCTTCTTCTCCACTTTTGCTAGAAGTTCTCATTCCTTGTCAGTCCAGAAGATCAAACTTTCTCTCTCCTTATAGGAGATGAGTTCTGGTGGGATATAAGCAAGTGCCTATGAAAGCAGCATGGTTCCTGGTGTGGTACAGGAAAGCACAAGAAGAGAACTGAATAGATGCATAATCTGTGAAGAAGCTGTGAATCAGATGTTCCTGTTTATCTTTTTTTCCCAGACTTCATTTGCCTGCTCTTTAAAATAAAAAGCAGCAGTAAGACAGATCCCAGGCCCAGGGCTGGTTTAGAGCAGTTTGTATTTGGTGCATTCAGAAACTTATCCAAGTTTGACAGGGGCATGTGCAGCTCTGAGACATACCCTGGAAAATGGATTCTCCCCTCCAGGAAGTTGGATGTTTGCTGATATTTATTGTTAAGAGGTAAAGTGAACACAAATATAAATGTTCCAGGACATGGTGTAAAGTTTGTGTGTGGCTGTAGAAGTGGAAGGGTGCTATGCAGCACTGCTGGTCTGCACAGATCTGCCCACTGACTCATTGTAGGATGTAGGGTGAAGTGTGTTTCAGAGCTCTACCCCTGAAATGCACGTGACAAGACACAGGAAACCTGGAGGATACCACTTGTATTTTTAAAATCTGTTGGGATCTTCTGCAGAAATTTTTTAAAATACAAAAACCATTTTTTGATCTAAGTCTGATTGTTTCAGGTGAGTAGAAATACTGAAAGAATGAAGAGAGCAGATCTATTGGGACATTCAGAATTCATTCTGGTCTTGAACTTGGTACACATATCTTTGACTTTTAAAGCCATTGACTTGTGAACGTGAGAACTATTTTGGGAACCTGTGTTACCTTTAACAAGGTTCAAGGAGAGCAAGATTATGGACCACAACAAATACAGGTAAATACAGATGCCCCTTTCAGACAGGCACTTCAATTATGACAGAGAATTTTATGTGTTCTTCACATTAAATAAATAAATTAAATTAAATTAAATTAAATATAAAATAAAATAAATAAAAGTAGCTAGTGTCACACCAGAAACAAAGGAGCTTTGTAATCAGGTGTCCTTAGCTATATTGTGGCCTTGACCACTACAAAAAAACATTCTGCCTGCCTCCATGACCCTAAGAGAGCCTTGATCTTGTAGCACAATAAGCAGGTTATTACAGCTCTCCAGTGTTCCTGCAGAATAGCAAACAATCAGATCAGCTAAGAAGCAGCCTGTATTCCTTCAGCTCCCAGAAGTGCTCTGTGCCAGATTAACAGCAAAATGCCTTTGTCCACAGCCTCACACATCATAAATCTGTACTCTAACTTTGATTATGTTCATTTAATAAAGTACAGGGGATCAAATACAAAGGAAAGAGGCAAAAAATAGCAAATAGAAATGAAATAAATATTTTTTAAAAATAAGTAACAGAGAAAGAAAAGCCTGAATCAATCTGCAGCATTTATGCGCAGCATGGACCTAACTGTTGAAAAACTGCTAATGGGAGCAGTCATCCCTGACTTGTCCAGGAATGGCTGAGGAGATCACAAAGGTGACAGCTTGTGACAAACAACTTGGAACTAGCTATTTACCTAAGATGACAAAACTGTGTGTGGAAAGCCCCTTCCCAAAGAGGGCAGATCCTAATCAGACATTCCTCCTATGAAGACAAGGCTTACCTGCTTCCTACAGCACACAGCTTTGTGTGGAGCATGAGGGATTACAGAGCATTTCCCTTAAGTGGTATCAAAGTCAGTTTTCATATGTCAGGCTCAAATTTTAAGAGAGCTAGAGATTTTTACATAGCTCTTTAAAGCACTTTTTAGGGTTCAACAGCAGACTAAGCTGCCCTAAAGATATGAAAAATGATGCATTTTGGCAGCATTTTTTCTAATCACACTTCAGAGGAGGGTCAGGCACTACCCAAGTCCTCTGTCAGTTCTGTTCACACCTGACTGTCACTGGCAAGTGCAAAGGTCTTTAACAACACCATCAGCCAAGGGAGGAAGCAATGCAGAGTGCAAAATGGCTCACAGTGACTCGCTTGCAGCTCCATGTGCAGCTGGCAGCCCCAAGAAGGAAGCGTGTGCTTGTAGTGTGATCCTGAATTTACTACCATGGATTAACGTGTTTTTCCCCCTACTCTTGCAATAGCTCACAGTGGGATTTACAATGTCATGTGAAGGCCCCTTTTATAAACTGCTGCCTGCAAGAGCTGAAACAGTGAAAATCACCAAAGACAAGCTGAGTTCTGGAGCAGAATTTTAATGTGTTTTACAGGTTGGATTTTATATTTGGAGCAGATTTTTGCAGTCCATATTCAGAAATCGCAGTGGAAGCTTTCACCCAGATAAACCCAACACTGTCATCTTTTATGCTAAACATCAGCTCATGCCAACAATTCTGATGTGATAATTACAAATCAAGTTGACATAAGAACTCATGGTCAGCTATCCTTGGTTACATCAAAGGTCCATCGAGCCAGGGCCCTTTAGTCTATCCCTTAAGGGAAGAAACTACTTGGAAGGTGCTTGTTCTTAAGAAACCAACTATAAAATGTATATCTGGAATATCCAGAAAATCTTGAAAATTTCCTCCAACACACTGCAACCGGATTTTCACATGCCATTGTGGATGTCTCTGTAACCCTCAGTGGGTTTCCCTTCTCTAAACCTCAGAATCCAGACCCCTCTGAAGCCTACGTGAGCAAGCATACAGCACCTGCAACATCTGCACCAAAGATTTTCACTCATGAAGCAAATATTCCAAGAACCACATCCTTTTCATGGCTCTGTTTCAGCTGTAAGTTTAATTCAGTGTCCCTGCTTCTCCCACCAGTGAGCACCAATTCTCCATTGGTAAGAACACAGAAAGGGCCTTGGCTCACCTCTGGGCACAGTTCTCCAGTAGGCACAGAAAGAGACTAAACCATCCACATGTATCCCAAAAACAGGAGCTCACTTAAATTCTGAGTCACCTCCAAGTCCAAGAGGTGTGGATGATGAAAGGGTAGAGTCAGAAGATCTGGTCCTGACTGCTGGTCTAGCTCCTGGCAATTCTTGCCCATCCTTGTGGACTGACCCTGCTTCTTTAACTCCCTTTGACACCCTGCCCAACCCTGGCAGGGGCACAGCATCCCAGGGCCCAAGCCCATCACCAGAGGGATCCTGGTGCCAGCCACTGTCTGTGATCTACTGTCAGGTTACACATGTTCCTGGAACTCCATCATGTGCTTCAAAACCAAGGGCCCCAGGGTCCCCTTTCTCCTTTCAGCTCCAACATGCTCTTTGCTTGTGCTGAAGGATGCTCAATCAGAGCCTGGTGGGAGGCAAGTTACTGGAAAACAAAGAGGAATCAGGACACATCTCATGTTAGTAAATAACGAGAAGGGGGGTGCAGATGCTTCAGTCAGCTCCAAGGCTGAGTAAGCTGAGCTGAGGGCTGAGCAGTGAGCTCCTCTCAGGGTTGCTTTTCCCTGAGATTCTCCTCGGGGTTGCTGTTCCCCCAGGTATGTAAGGTTTTCAAGCTTTTCTTGACTGAAAAGTCCAGAGCCAGAGAAGGCAAACTGAGTCTGCCAGTGAGAGTTTCCAAGGTTGTTTACTCTTTCATTATCTCTCAGTTCTTAGCTCTGCAAGGCAGCCCCAGCAGAGCAGAACACACAGCAGACTAGGGCAGTTTAGAGGGTTCCAGACTTTATGTAGTTTCCCTGACCCAACCACTGTCCACAACAAACTTTTTATTTACAGAATCTTACCAATACTTACTACTTATGTTAACATGTCATTGCTACTCTAAACCAANTTGTTTACTCTTTCATTATCTCTCAGTTCTTAGCTCTGCAAGGCAGCCCCAGCAGAGCAGAACACACAGCAGACTAGGGCAGTTTAGAGGGTTCCAGACTTTATGTAGTTTCCCTGACCCAACCACTGTCCACAACAAACTTTTTATTTACAGAATCTTACCAATACTTACTACTTATGTTAACATGTCATTTCTACTCTAAACCAATCCTTGTGATCCAACTCAGAAGAAAAAGGGGACAAGAACAAAAACAAGGAGGACAGGACCACTCCCCAATTCCTGCATCTTCAAACCCCTATACTAAAAATCCTAGATTCTACATTTATACTCTGTGATAAACTAACTATGACTTATTTTGAGTTCTCTCAGCTTGTGATTCTTCATGCAATGTGGACATTCACTCCCAGGGACAGGGATCAGAGGCAGTGTCCTCCTGGGCTCTGTGTGAGGCTGGCTGACCCCCTGGTACAGATTCCAGACCCCCTGTCCGGTCTCCAAACCGTCCAGGGCGGCCAGAGGGATGTCCTGGACTCCAACAATCACCTTTCTCTCTCTCCATCTCTATTCACAGATCAGCACAACAGGATCCAGTACCTACAGTTCTGGAATAATTCTGAGCCTAAGTTCAGGTGTGGTGTAGGAAGGAGTTATGATCAGATGTGCTGAAGAAGTGAAACAAACCTTGGTCTATACCACTTCTGCCCCATTAACCTAAGGGTAAATTAAAGTCAGGATAAGGCAATGGTTTGTTGGAAAAAGGGAAAATACGGCATTCTCTCACACAAATATCAGCTGCATCCACTCATACTCACAATACACACACAGCATCTACTTAAAAGGAGGGAACACTGTGAAAAGGTCGGCAATCTGTGCTCATTTTCTGCCCCCAGGACCAGAGGGAAGAAAAGCTCATTGAGTGCTCCCCCTACCCCAGGGCAGGGTCAGTGTTTGTACAAACTTTCCCTAATGATTGTCTGACTATTCTGGAAACTCTCTGGTGCTGGCAGTTCCTGCAGTGCTCCTGGGCCATATATTCCTGATCTCACATACATTTTCATTAGCCTGAAAACTTGTCCTAGTGTTTAGCCTTAGTCTCCTTTACTGCAATTTAAACTCAATATTCCTTTTTATACCCTCAGTGGAAAAGAAGACTATTTAATTTCCTTTGTTTTAGTAGCAATTTCCTATATATTTAAAGACTTGTTTTCCTACTGCTTCCCTCTAGAGCCAGTCTTCTTTAGCCCAAACAACCACAAATCTTTGTGTCTTCCCTCACAGGTTGTGTTTTCTAAACCTCAGATCATTTTTATTCCTCTCCTCTGCTGTTCCCACAAGTAGCCTGTGTCTTTCCATGCTGGCTTTCCAGTGTTCCAGCAAGGCTGTACCACCACAGAGCAGACCTTAGCCTCCCATGTTACATGTCTTTTTTTTAATAGCTTAAATGATGTCTGCCCTTTTGTTGTTGTTGTTGGGCTTTTGTTTGTGGTTTTTGTTTTTTGTTTTTTTTTTTTTTGGCAGTATGGCATTTACAGAAAACGCATAAGGATCTTCGGATTTTACTGGATGGGATAAATAGTTCATATTTTAAGAAAAAGAGGGGACAAAGTATAGAGACCAAGTAGGATGAAAAGCAGAGCTTGGAGATTTATTTCTTGATCTCAGGAAATAATTATCTCGTTGTACAATTTTCTGGCATAAACTGAAAACACTGTGTGGTGTTTTGAACACTGCATCGTATTTTGGATGCTGAAAACCAGGCAGAGATTGACAACATTAGCGAGAAGCTCATTGATGAACAATAAAAATGGTTAAGAAGTGAGAGAAAAATTAAAAAGAAAGTAATTCCCTATAATTTAATCAAGTGATAATTTCAGGAGAGGATTAAAGGCTTACACAAGCCTTAAAGATGGGAACATGAGCAATGCAATGATTTAGAGTATTAAAGGACAGCAAGCAGATGGTCATAAGAGAATGCATTGACATGAAACTAATGAAAATAATACTTCAAAGTAACCTGTGAGAGCAGGATTTCTAGGCAGTGGAATATTATCCATAAAAGGTGACAGAAACTTCACCATTCATAGCATTTGAAGCCAGACTGGACAAAAGAAAGAGTCAGTGGGCAGGAAAGAAAAGGTCACTGGGGCAATTGGGGCTGGATCATTTTCTCTTGGGTCTACCATTCCTGTTTTCAAAAAAGAAAATGTACAGATTACGTGTATTTTAAAAGAAAGACCTCCCTACTATGTCTTCAGCCCAGCTGATGGGGAGTCCATGCAACAGATTTTTGGGGTGTCATGTTAAGGAAGGAGATTCATCTGTAGCCCCAAGACACGAGCAGGAATCCATTTTCTGACTTTGGTGGAATTAGGAAAAGCCCAAAGAAAATTGCCTCATGAGACAGAAAAACCTCCTAAGGCAGATGGCAGCTTTTGTGTTATGTCTAACCTTGTCACAGACAAGAAGAATTTGCTACTGATACATCAGCAGCTGAGTAGAGCAAATGTGACAGCACGAAGGCAGGTGGGTTTTTTTCTCTGTTTTATGCTGAATCATTTATTTCCTGTGAACCGCATTTTCTGGGACACCAAAATGATCAGCAAATTCAAGCTGAATTTGCTGAATGATTTCACACAAAATTTGACTAAGGGGAAAGAGGCTGTGTCAGTAGGGAGAGAGTGGTACACCTCCAGTTTTTACTTGTAAGCTCGTCTCCTAAACGGGAGAGGAAGGAAAGCCTGGATGCACTGAAGTGCCGTGACAGGAGCAGCCAGTCACCCTCCCTCCCCAACAGCATCCTCTTGGCACTGGCACAGCACCAGCCTCCAGTCTGAACCCACATTGCTTCCACTCACAAAGAGAAGGGCTTAGTCACCAGACTGAGCTACCCTGATCTAGGCTGCTGCTGGTCTTGCTGTCTGAGGCTGTCCCACTTTGCACTGACACACAAAGGAGGAGAAAAATAAACATTTTTTGTCACTTGGCCCTCATGTGACAAAGTCCTCAGCAGCAATGAGAACATTAAGTATTCTTGCTTTCTCACAGCTGGCTCTTGCACTTGCACCATCACTCTGTGAACCAGGGCAGGGAAGCAGAGACTTGGCTTAAAAATAACCTGCCAGAAGATAAGCTGTGCTTCTAAAGCCCCACAGATTTTTCGATGTGCTTCTCAACCCAGCTGTCCAGAGACCTGGGCCATCTCAAACAGGAATGGGGGGAAAAGATGACAGAAGATAAAGATAAGGCTCTACGAAAGATATGGGGCAAGAGGTATTGCTGTTTCACCACTCAGAAAAAGAAGTTTAACCATGGGGTTTACAAGGAAATGTTATAGGAACCCAAGAAAAGTGATGACAGAAAAGTGTATGGTCCAGCAGGTAGGTGTAAAAAGAGAAGACATTGTCCCATCACACCAAGAGCCCTGATGATGTGTGCTGGTGCTGGAAGAGGGTGATGGACATCACATGTGTCCATCATTACACATTCATATTCCTCTTACAGCTGAGCAAATGGTCTAGCCTCCTTTCAGCTTCTGCAGCCTTCTACCAAAATTCAGTGTGACCCCCCCCTAGTCCAAGTAAAGTGTTTTTTTGATAAGAGTGAAAAGGAAAATTAATATTTCCTGAGGAAAAGCCCAGTCCCTGCTGCTTTGTGTTATATTTTTATATATGCAGGCTCACGTGCATCCTCCTCATCTCCTGACCTGCAGTAAAGACTGAATTAAAAGTCAGGGGTGGCAGTCAGGGGTGGCAGCCCTTCAGAGGCAGGCCAAGCCAAGCTGTATTAAACCAGAGCACAGAGCACCCTGAGCCTGACCTGTCAAGTGTTATCACACTCATCTTCCTGCAGAAAGGCTGGGCTTCATAACTCACATCAGGTGGTGGCTTTCAGGTCCTGTACATCTACGCCCCGAGCAAGTGAGCGGGTTTAGTTTATGTCACAGGTGCTTCATTTTTTTGGCAAGACCTGCTGGAGTACAATGCTGTTAGCACATCAGCAGGCTTGTCACTCCCTCCCTGTCACATCAATCAGAGTCTCTGTGGGCCAGGCTGCCTTGCCATGCATCTGGGCACAAGAACAGCAAGTCCCTTCCCTTCTCCTGGCTCGTCCCCGTTGTGAAGGAGCTCTCTCAGGGGACAGGAGCCCCTGAGCCCCACCGTGCACAGGAGGAGCTCCAGGCCTTGCAGGACAGGGGGTCATTGAAGCCACATCTTTCATTATGCCCGGGTTTGCAATCAAGGCTGATTCCAGACAGTATAGTTAATCCATGCTCCCTGAATCTCAGCTGGAAGAAAATGGATTAGCTTTACTGACTTGACTGAAGCCGTGGCAATTTACCCTTGCTGAGCATCCGACTCTTATCCTGGCCATCAGTTACTTCACATGTTTCAGCATATAGCACAAAAGCATCGTTTCTGAAGCTGACCAGGCATCAAACCTGACTCTTTGGATGGAGAGAAGCAGCAGAGATTAATCCAGGAAGTAGCATTTCAGTGTGCTGTAAGAAACAGGGGGAAAAGAAAGCCCCGTGCAACCTCATGTGTAAAACATCCCCATCTCCCACCCCAGCACCAGGAGCTGAGGCACCTTTCCAACCAGCACAGCAGGCAGCTCCCTCAGTGAGGGCAAGCCAGCAGAGACCCTGGCTGTGGCAGAGAGATGATAAACAGTACTGCAGGACACACTGCAGGGAACAGGGGAGGTTGTAAATTAAGGTCTTCCTAATTAGAAAGCAGTCAGAAGCACACAGGCACACACAGATTGCTGGTGTGGAGTAAGCTGCTCTTCTACAGGTTACAGTAATGTTAAAAGGCAAAGCATCACCCAGGAGATGGCAAAGGACAGAGCAGTGGATGAAGCAGCAGGTGCTTGTACAGCACTGCTGGCTGCAGAAAGCCTTGAGTAAGGGCCAAAGAAGAGGCCAGAGTCAGAAAAGACAGAAATATGATGGCAAAGGCTCTTGAAATTACAGGAGCAATTCTGAATTGTGACAAAGATTATTAGGAAAGGAGAGATGTCAGGATATGAATAAAGGGTTAGCATGTTGTGCCTAGGAAGTCCAGATGTCTGGGACTCTGTGAAATATAAATGCACAATTGTCAGGTAAGAGAGAAGAAAGCTTTCAGTGTGGTAAATCCCTGCAGCAAAGGACAAAGGCGTGGGATTATGGAGATCCTGTGGCTCCAAGCTGGAGGTGCAGTGCTAAACCAAACCCTAGCAGGGCAGGGGGGAGGGCATGCACACACCTTTGTGGTGTTTAAAAAAACAAAAAAAAGGAACTTTAGCTGCAAAGGTGAAGTCGTTTTCTGTGATGTGCAGATACTAAATGTTCTAGCAGAGAAAGGAGAGTGTCCTCCCCAGGCACCCTTTTTGGAAATGCTGTGGATGGCTGTGATGCTGCTCCCTCTCTCCACGTCACACCTCACACTCAGCCCTCGTGAGGACTCAGATGCAAAGAGAAGAGAGCAAAGCACAATCTCTCAGGGGAAATGGCATGGATCCTGTGACATAAAACTGGCTTGGATAAAGTATTCAAAAGTGCTTGATAGAAAAAGACCAAATAGGACCTAATATTCTCTTAATGAGGCAATTTAGCTGCCCGTAATTCTATGTCCTCTGCATTGTGCTCTCCCAGCACAGAAGTTCAAAGGGTTGTCACAACAGGCCCTCAAAGGAGGGGGTTTTTAATGAGTGGGATTTCATAGGGACTCAGTATGGGGCAGATTTGCTGAGGAGAAGAGGAAAAAGGAAAATGTAGGATACACTGAAAAGGTGGTCATCAAGATGGATAATTCACTGAGCTATATTGCTGCCTACTGTAAAGCAGCACTAAAATCAGTGTCGTTCTCCTGTAGACCGTGGTCAGTCCTGGTTTAAGAGCAGATGCAATCCAAATTTAGTTTGACATCTTCAGCAAAGGGACTTTGGAGGGTTTCATCTGTTCTGCTCGCCCATGAGCAAATGTTTCCTCACCATGAAAGTGCAATAAGGCTTTTCCAGTGTGACTTGAAGGGAAGACCTGAATTCAATTAACTGGCAGAGAAAATATTCTCTCTCTCCCCCGCTCTCTCCCTCTCTCTCCTTAAGCCAGTGTCTGTCCTTAACACTTGAAGGTCACCTGCAGAATGTGAGTCAGAGGGAAGGTACAGAGCAAGGGAGGCTCATGCTGTGGTGCTGCAACCTCCACAAACATCAATTGTGCAGTAACTGCTTTAAATAGGTTAAAAAATAAAGCCTGGTTATTTAATTTAGCGGACATGATAGGCGGGTCAATATCTATCACTCTGTCCCCATCTTTCTTCCCCACCCCTCAGGTCTCTAAGGGCAGAGGTTTAAGTCCCAGCTGAGAAAACAGGGCATGCTTCATTTGCTAGCACTGCAGCAGGGCTGCCGGGGAAGTCATGCTCCTGATGAGACATTAAATCAAGGTAAGCACTAATCTCATGGACATCACTGCTTAAGAAGCACTGGAAGAAAAAATAACAAAATCTTCATGGCTCTTGTGCTTTGACCCTCAATACAGTGTGATTCAAAATGCATGTGGAATGGGAGGCATCAAGTTTTCCAACTGCCTGCTTATGCTTCTTTTTTTATCATTTGCTCTGGGGGAGAATTACTGTGTAGAAAGGGGTTCTGTTAAACAAAATCTCTATCAACAAGAGTGAGTAGACATCATTCCAAAACCCTCTTAAGCATCCAAGCCACCAGACCATCCTCTTTTGTTCCTTGCAGCCCTCACTCCATTCCTCCTTGCCTTACAGCCCCCTCTTTCCTTGTGCTGCCACAACACGTGTGTCTCCCCAGTGCCACGCCTCAGCCATCAGCAGCTATTTTTCCTAGGTGCTGATTTCAAATCCTACTAGAAGGTCTGCAGCTCAGGTCAGGCTGAACCTGCACATCTGAGCAACAACTTATTGCTTTTAGGAGCAAGAAACAAAAAAGAAGACAGCTGCAGTATTTCAGCCTTTCTTTCCCAACTAGACCCCCAGCTATCTCCCTGCACAGGCATTATTTTCTCTTTGAAACAATCTTGATGCACCTGGTAATTGCTGGATCCTGAGACTAATGGCTCAACAATAACGATGTTGTTTTTCCATGCTTTACACTACTTCTTGTTTAATAAACAAGCTGTCCCAAAGACACACAAGGAAGGCAAGTATTTACTGCCACCAATGTCCTTACAAAGGCTCCATGACTGTCTTTTAGGTGTGAGCAAAAAGAGCAGAGGCTAGCAGGTTAGATCCTGTCTGGATAAATAAACAACAAATTACTTGGATTGTCCTCTCCAGTTTCTCTAGTTTTCCGTAAAAAAAAAAGCAACCAACCAAATAAGCAAACAAAATTCCAAGCAGTAATTCAGCCCTATTTTTATGTTTTATTACAGGTTCCAGGCAAGAAATCACATCCAGGAAATTCTGTAATTGATCATGCCAAAAATAGAGACGACAGCATTACAAGATTTAGTCCTATGCTTCACTTACTTAGATCCAAGGGATCCTTCCAACAGCTTCTGCTGCCCCTGATGTGGTACTCCTCTCCCTTTGATGCCAGCAGGTGTCACAGTCAAAATGTGCTATGTAGATATGGTTACTGGAATGAGCACCAGTTGCACTGGGAAGGAGGGAGCTGTGATTTCCCAGTGGAGTGAGAACCCAAATCTAGAACCAGTTTGTTCCTGGGGGATGGCTGCAAGATGGAGGCAAGTGTAATAAATACTGTTGAATAATTAGTGTTTTGGTGTAATAAAATGTAAATATGTTTTGTAAAATGAAATGCACAAACAGGTCAGGCATGAAACCAACTAACTTTAGGACAGGCAACACCCAAAGGCTATGAATCCGGGAAAGACAGTGCCCTGCTGGGAAATCGGGAAGCACACTATTGACACCAGAATAAAGGGCAAATCAAGATTGGAATCAGTCCTCTGGGGGCAGTGGAACTGTGACGAGCCCAGCCATCGCGGGAGATACGATCGGGAGAACGCCTCTCATTCAGGATTTCACCTCCCACTCACACACGGAGGAATGAACTTTAAATTCATCTTTAAATTCATCTTTCCTTGGGAGCCCCATTCAGCAGACCAGAGGGCAGAAATGAATATGAAGAAACCAACCCAAAGACAAAGAACTGTGGGGACATCCTCTGCTGCTGGCCAAATAAACTGTATAAAATGGGGACCCCAAAAAGGGCCAATACATGAATGAGGGGAGTTATGGTGTGATAGAGGCCATAGCTGAGGTTCACCCAGTGCCAATCCCAGGCATAGACACTGTGCTTCAGATTGCTGGCTTACCCAAATTTTTGTCCTGTAATTCCTTATTTACTAATTTTTTGTTTTATTTATTGGAATTGGCTTGGCACTTATAACACAATCTACCAGGCAGTGTCCCAGCTCTGAGCCAGGCCTGTGTGCAGTGACAGGACACAGGCACCGCTCTGCCCATCACGGGTGATGTGACAAAGGCTCACATGTGACAGCACAGGCACGGCCGTGGCCTCTGACAAGCACCACCCCAGAGATGGGCACTTTCTTCTAGGGGGACAGGCAAAAGGGCCCCTTCCCCTCACTCTGCTTCCACCACGAGGAATTAACAGACACAGCCAAAGCTACAGATTTCATTAAACTCAATCCAGGGATGAGATTCTCTCTGCATATCAGGCAAGTAATTGTACATATTTAAAAATTCCCTTTGACTAAGTCTGTTCAGTTAAGTCTCTTCACAACTCCCCATCTCCCTAAACTCCTTGGATGGGCCATATTAACCTCTGAAGAGCCTTAGACTTGTTCCTGGAGCCCTCCATCTGGCTTTTAGCACTTTCCAGCCTCACAAACTGCTCATGCAGAAGCCCTGCACCTGCTGTTTACTGAGTCCCAAGACTTCTCTTCCTGAAACCTTGCAGATACCAGGGGTTCATCCACTTCCTGAGAGCCTCTCTCTGCTGGAGCCCTCACAGCTCTCACCTTAATTCAGCGCTTTTATTCCCTTTTAACTTAACCTGCAGGAGACCTTCATGTGTACACTTCAGGGACTTTGAGATATCTTCCTCCATTCTAGACCTCTCCAAAGTTTTCATTCTCATGTCTGTGTCCCCAACCACCTCTTTAAAGTTAGTTTATATATAACAGGCTCCATGCCAAAATTTTTTCTGTGACTTGTGTTACTAACTTACCCTTGTTAATAAGGCTTCTGTCCTCACCTCATCTAAGCCAGGCACACAAGAGTCACCCTGGACACTCTCCCATTGCAGAATGTGGCCAATTTCTTTAGCAACATCCTTTATCCTTTGCATCTGCCAATTTTAAGTCCTTCCCAGACCCACTGTTACTTGCAGTAAAATTATCTCCCACCTTCATGGTGAATTTGTAAGTTTTTCTTTCCTGCAGTCATCCCAGTTTCTCTCAAGGTCTACTCCAAGATATGCAACCATGTCCTACCAATGCAAAAAGATGTCTGGAAGAACCAGAATGTCAGGCAGGAGAGAGCCCAGTGGGATTCTCTGACAAACTGGAAAAACCACAGGGAAAGTTTATGAAACCTCTGAGAAGCCCTGGGAGCTTTTAGCCTCTCTCAGGAGAAGCACTGACCGATTCCCTTGGAATCCATGCCCAGCTACCTCAGCACAGGGGCTTGGCTCAGTAGCTCCAAGAGTTCCCAAATGTAGAATTCACATGCCTCTTCACTCCCATCTGCCCCCGCCAGAAAAGGATACCATGAAATGACTTGGGTTGGATTATTTAGTGCCTCAGATGTCTTTTCTCCTAGCTTTGCAACAGCAAACTTAGCACACCCTCCCTGTTCCCCACATTAATCCGCCCCTTTGGGACGCCGGTGTCTCTGAGGCTCTAGGTGTGTCGGTGGCTGCCTTTGCACAGGTGACACGACTGGATGTGAGCGAGTGTCTTGCTCTGCACGAGGTGAACCCGCTCTGCCCGTGCCCGTGCAGGAATGCTCCGGGAAACAAAAGCCCGGGCAGCGGAGCGTCCCCTCTGCCAGCCCGGAGCGGGCATAGCCACGCTCCGCTGCTCCCTTCCCGCTCGCAGCCATGCCCACGGACACGCTCCCTGCACACAGAGCCGCTCCTTTCCTCACGGGCACACCCACTGCCTCACATGCGCTCTGCCTTTGTCTTGCCTTTCACAGCCACAGGCGCTCTGCATCTCAGAGCTACCACACCCCACTCCACCCCGCCCCAACATAGATCTTCAGCTCCCGAGATGAAAGGAGCTTTTCCTACCTAAGAAGAAAGGTTACTGTTCCTTTTTAAAAATAAATTTCAAAATTTTTAATCGTTTCTGATGAGCCACAGAGGGGCAGAGGCTCGGGTCGCCTTATGGTGCAGACACTGCCCGTGCTGAGGCGATACAGAGCACTTTCACCCAGCAGAACAGCCGCAGATCCTTTGGTGAAGGATCAGGATCGCCTGATCGCTCATTAGGGGAATAATAAAATAGCTCCAAAGCTTCGTCACTGCACTGCAGCAAGGGGTGAGCAAAAGGGGGGATTCGGAGCCCTTCTCCACTACGAGAGAAAAAAATGTGCCGGCATTGCCTCCCAAGGGCTGCGGATGCGGTTTCCTAGCAACGCTACATCTGAGTCAGAACCATTAAGGATCACCATGGCAACAAGTGTCTCGGTTGCCATTTCCAGAGATCCGACTGCGTTTGGACTGGAACCATCGCACCCCGGGAAAGGGGCAGGGCGGGAACCATCGCCGGGCGGGTCCTGGCAGGGGTAACTGCTCGGGGCCCTCCGAGCCACACTCGCTCCGGGGCACCTCCCTCCTACATCCCGGTGCTCCTGCCCCGCCATCGCCGGGCTCTGTGGAGCCTCAGCGTTGGTGCAAAGGCCCCTGCATTCAGACTGGAACCTGCTGGTGTCGTGCCCCAGGCCAGCCCCCGAGACGGGGCAGAGACGGGGAGCAGGGCGGGCGCGGAGAGCTGGCAGCCCCTGCAAAGCCTCGCGAATAAGCAGATTTTTTTAACCCGTAAACTGCAGACAAAGGAGGAAACAAAGCTCCCCCCTGTCTGCCGGCTCTCACCCTCCCCTTCGCGCAGGAGCCTTCATGCTCCCGTGAATATTGAGCGGAGCCAGAAGCCCGGAGGGATTTGCATTTCACACTTGCCAGCAAATGAGCAACAGGAAGATCGCACCGAGACCCCGGCGCGGTGCTATTACCAATATGCGAGCTAGTCATGCGCTCACTGCGGAGCCTGGCATTGCTCCTTTCTCTCCCGCTCCGGGAGGGGCGGCAGGCGCTGGCCCTGTGCTGGGGATGTCAGCGCGGTCCGGAGGCAGGGCCGTGCTGCTCCCGGAGCGCTGCGGGAGCGGGTCGCGGGCAGCAGGGCACATCCGACACTGGCACTGCGGGAGCGGCCCCGCACAGCCGGGCGGGCTGCCGGCACACAGGGGTGCGCTGGAAATGCACGCAAGGCTTTTAGCACCACTGCATAGAGAGCCCTGTGGGAACTGCTGAGAGGGGCACAGATAAGGCCTGCAGATAAGGAAAGGAGGCACCCCCGAGACGTTCATGAGCAGTTATCTTACTTGCTATGTGCAAAGTGGTTCTCACCACTCACCATCTGAGATGCTGGCAACATAGCTCTGATGGAAAATACATGAAAATCTCGTTTCTTAGTCTATGCAAGACATTAAGCACATTTAAGTACCTGGACTTTGCCTGCCCTGCCTTTCTTAGTGCTCAGTCTCTGCTCTACCCTCCCCACAAACACAAACCCAAATCCCCCATACACAGAACCTTTAGACCAGGGAGTGCTTTTTTTGTAAAATGTGCACTTTTTGGACTAGACCAACAACAAGGCAGAGAAGGTGTAGCTTTGTGTGACAAGGGCTGCCCAGGTGTACAGGGTCTCCTACCAGTCCATTAGCACGGTAGGAATGCCTGATCATTCCCACATCCCTCTGGCCTGCTTTGAGGACAGGTGTCTATTGATAAGGTCTGCTGAAGCTCAACCTTCATCCTTTGGAAACCAGATGTGTCAGAGCCAGATGTGACAGTGGGTCCCTGACGGGTGTGCCAGTGCCCGGTCATCTCTCACTGTTCTGAGCCAGGGGGACAAGCACAGCACAGGATGCAGAATGCTGCTTCTTACAGGGCCAGGTTTTGTGATCCTGGCACTCCTGGCATCACATTTTTCCCATGTCTTACACAGCTCTGGCTGATTCAATGATCTCTCTCTTCTGCTGCCAGGAAAGAGCAGCAATACTGTCCCTCTTCCTCCTCCTTGCATCATCCTGCTTTTCTGAGTGTTGGTGTCCACCCTGCCAGTGGCTCTGCCGCACCATGGATCCCTAGCAGGCCCAGACACACCTGCTCCACTAGAAAGGCACCTTTTTTTCCTTTTTCTTTGTGAAAACATTATGTTTCAGGAAACAGGAGGCAGGGTGAGGTGTTTGTTGCTCCCTGTCTGTCACTGCTGAGCCTGCCTTTACCTTTGAGCTCTTTCAAGCCCAGTTGAGAGGCAGCTCCCTGCTGGCAGCCCTCTTGCCTGCAGCTATTGCAATTTGAGTGAGCTATCTTTTGAGATATTTTCCTACTGAGGTAGTTAAATTAACAGGACACTGGCAAATCCATAGCTGCTGTAGATCAGAACACTGGTAGGAGGAATCAGTAGCAAACACTCTCCTGCAACAGACTCCTCTTCAACTTGGGACTTTGCAAATGGGTGAGCAGGGAGCAGTTGATCTCACAGTTGGCACCTGAAATTAAGTGGATCTTTAAGGTCTTTAAATGACTGCCACCTGCTTTCCTCAAAACAAGATACAGGAGGAAGCAAGGTGGGGATGGGGCCAGCCAGGGCACCAGGGGATTCCCATCTTCAACATTGTCTGCTGGTTTCTTTGGTGCTGTGAGCCAGACCAAGCTGCCAACTGCTTTTTCCTGAAATAATGGGAATTTGCTTCAGGGAAAGAAATGCCAGTGTAAAGCTTGCCTTGCTCTACTGACTCCAAAGAGACGCTTAGCTCCTGCTTCTTTGTATTTTCTGATTTTTCATAAAATTTTTTTTGTGAGTGGTGTTTCTTCTCCTTTTATGAGAAGGGAAGGGGTCGAGAAGAGTCCTAATGAAAAGGTAGTGCCCTGGTTTTGCCCCCAGCAGCAGTGCCAGGGAGTGAGCAGGGAACTGCGCCATCCCTTCTATCTCTGTAATCATCCTGGCAGGGCTCTAGGCTTGGATTAGGAGTTTACAGTCCTTCCCCATCCAGCTTTTTCATATTAATTCATTCATTTTGTCATTAATAGATGGTGTGAACACCACTGGCAGTAGAGCTGATGAGTTCCAGATATGTGCAGACAGTTGGCTTTAGTTCTGTTTTTTAAAAAGCCCCCACCAAAATCTCTGCCTCAAAAAGCCAAGAAAAAATATAGCCTTATGATGAGATATTTTTAAGGAAATAGGTCAGGAGATTTAACAAATGGATCTGAGGCTCCTAAATCACTTAAGGAAATTTTATTTCATCACAAATCACTTTTCCTTCAGTAGGGCAGAGGTGAAAGATGTTTTCAGGGTAAGAAAGATTTTTCTTTTTCATTTAACAGTGTGGTGAGTTGACCTTGGCTGGACACCAGACACCCACCAAAGCTGGAAAGGTGTCACACCCTTCCCCAGCTGGACAGGAGGAGAAAAATGCACCAAAAGGCTCATGGGTTAAGGACAAGGAGAGGTCACTCACTAATTACTGTCACAGGCAAAACAGGCTCAGCTTGGGGGTAATGAGTTTAATTTATTACCAAACAAATCAGAGTAAAGAAGTGGGTAATAAAACAGAACCTTAAAACACCTTAAGTTCACTCCCAATTTTCTCTTCCTTCTCCTCACAGTGGTGCAGGGGCACAGGAATTGGGTTTGCAGTTCGTTCATCACACGCTGTCCCTGCTGCCCCTTCCCTGTCACACTCTCATCTTCTGAGGGTGGAGTCCCTCCCACAGGCTGAAGTTCTCCAGGAACTGCCCCAGTGTGGGTGCCTGCCCACAGCACGGGGTGCAGTCCTTCAGGAACAGGCTGCTCCAGTGTGAGTTCCCATGGCATCGCTATTCCCAGCAAACCTGCTTCCCCTTGGGCTCCTCTCTGCAGGAGGCCTTAGGTCCTGGCACGAGCCCGCTCCAGCATGGGCTCCCCACGAGGTCACAGCCTCCTCTGAGCATCCACCTGCTCCACTGAGGGCTCCTCCAGGGGCTGCAGGGGAGTGTCTGGTCCACCATGGATGTCCATGGGCTGCAGGGGAGTCTCTGTTTCAGCACCTGCACTTCCCCTATGTTCTTTACTCATTCTGGTGTCTCTCCCATGGATTCTTACTCCTCCTTCCCAGCTGCTGTGGCACAGTGGTTTTCCCCCCTTAAAAATGTTATCCCAGAGGTTTTACCACCATCACTGATGAGCTCAGCTTTGGCTGGTGGTGGGTCCACCTTGGTGCTGGCTGGCATTGGCTCCCCTGGACACAGAGGAAGCTTTTACCATCTTCTCACAGCAGCCACTCCTGTAGCCCCCCTACCACAGCCCTGCTACACAAACCAAACACAGTTACCTGTGTTAGCACTAATCCTGAGAGTGAACACACCTATTTAGATGATCCAAGGCCATTCACTTTTTGTCTGAGATTTCATCTCAGGTAATCTTTTTTCGTGACAGTTCTGTCCAGCAGTAACACAAAAAGCCACTCACATCATTCTCTACAGATGGGTGCACACATGCTGACCCAGCAGACCTATAAAACATCATCTTCTTCCATTTTAATGCAAGAAAGAAAAGGCCAAGCTCTATTCAAAGTGGCAAATCACTTCCTGGAGATTCAAGGCCAAGCAGCAGGCCTCTTCCACTCTTCAGATGAAAAGGAGAAATCAGGGTCAAGCAGAAACTGAGTGTGGCCCCTCTCCTGCTCCCCTGCTGCAGGTGGCTGTGGGCACACATGGAACCAAAGCCTGTGACAGGGCAGTGTAGCTTTGTGCAGGTATTTGCAATATTGATACAAATATGTGGCAAATTATCCTCCTCTAATGACAAAATGAGGCTATTCTCACTTATGAGTCACCTGTTTTTTCATGTATATATCCCCACATGTTCATTTTCTTGTATTGGAGGAATAACAGCATACCCACTGGCCAGAAAGCCAAGTGCCTCAAAATAGCACTGAGGTGGGTCTGGCTGCTCCTTCGGTGGTTCCCAGATACTTTTGATGAGCTGGAAAACACTGTGTAAGATCCAGGGATATAAAAAAGCAGCGCAGCTGTCTCCCACCAGTTTGGTGTCTGGCTCCAGCCCACAACAGCACAGGGGGCTGGGGGCAGTGGGCATGGCACTTGGTCTTTCCTGCTTTCAGCTGCTTCATCCCAAAAATGTTTGCCTCGCTCAGCTCCTGAGAAGAAATTAAATACCACAGGGACCAGCTGGCATTCTCCCACTCCTCCATGGACACAGCCACTAGACAAGCAATTTATTTCATGTGCCCACGCCAGGACTGAAGGAGGCTGCACAGAGGCTCTGTGCCATGGCTTGGCCCTCTCTGCATCCTTGAAGCACACCCTACATGGACTCCTGTTTGTCCCAGAACAACTTTATAGGGACATGGAATAATTGTAGCATGAGCCCAAGCCATCTGTGTACATCTCACCCTCTTCTCTCTTCAGTCCTTGCTTAGCCCTGTGGAAAACTCTGACACAGGGATGCTCTTGCCCTCTGCCCAGGCTCCTGGGAAGCTGTTCTTGCCTCCAGGATTCCCATGTGCAAGGATCCCTGCACCACAGTTTCTCAGAATGGACCCTGCGACTACAATGAATCATGACTCTCGGGTGTCAGATTTTTTTGCTATGAGAGAAGAGAAAGAGAGGGTCAAAAAAAAGTACTGATTGGTGGATATTTTTGCTGTTGTGGCTGGGTCCTTGTTAAGTATTGACTAAGGCAAGCAAGCTGGAGGATTTTCAAAGGATTTTCCATTCAAATCAGTAGACAAAAGCTTTATTGCCAGTCCCAGTGGTGGAAAATCATGTCAGGCCCTATCAAAATCAGGACAGTGGCTTAAATCATGAGTTTAAAAATAGATGTGTTAGCTTATTATTATTATTTGAATTATGGTTTCTGAATCATTAGGTTAAACTGCCATCAAGTTATTTGTGCTCCAGTATGTCTAAAAACACTGAAAAAATATTAATAAACCCCCTGAGATCCTCAAAGAGTCACATTTTTTCTAGAATATGATCTTTGTGGGGAAAAAAAAGCAACATGCGCTATCATAAGAACCCTGCTAAAGCCATGAGAACTGCTGATTTCTTTTTTCTCCTCAAGGGTTTAAAATATACGTTTTATCTGCTCATGTCTGACAGCAAAAAATACAATGCTGTGACAGAGCAGCACAAAGGCCAGGTTTACTTCTAGAAGAAAGTAACACTTCCAATTATTTAGGTGTTGGCAGGAACCCCAAAGATGCTGCTGGCAGCCCTGTTGCTGTTGCTAGCAACAAACCTCCAAGCTAGGATATTGTTTGCATTGGATATAAGCTTAGGATCCCTCTTTTTAATAGACCCAGTGGATCAGAGCCTGAAGTGCCTCTACCGGTACTGGGTGAGCTGTGTTCAGACCCAGAGGCAGCACAGCCTCTCATGGCAGAATCAGAGACTGCCTTGGAAAGGCATCGGGATTGGAAAGGGCTTGGAAAGGACCTTGAAGATTGTGTAGTTCCAACCTCCCTGCCACGAGCAGGGATGTTGCCATGGGCAACTCTGCTTCTCTGCTGTGGGAAGGGACACCTTCCACTCAGCCAGGTAGCTCGAAGCCCCTCGTGACAAAGCAGTGCCCGGGGATGCTGCCTCACCACAGCAGCCAGGCACTCTCCTTTGTGGCGCTCCTCGCCTGAGCCAACACAGCAGCACAGTTCCGAGGCACCAGATCAGGATTTACCCAGGACAAGTGGCACTTGTTTCTGCTCTCTGTCACTCCTCGTGGCCTTGGGCCACTCATACATGACTTTCCTACAGTCAGGCCTGCAGACCATCCTTTCCTGTAGGACGGGACAGAAGTGCCATACGGATGTATCACAGNCCCAGAGGAAGACCAGACCTTTTCTTGAGGATCATCTCTACTCAAACGGAGCCATAGCTGTCACTCTGGGAGGACTTACTTCGGGCTGCTTCCAACATCCTGACCAACAGGGTGTCAGGTTTGCATTCTGACTCTGTCAATGGTCTTTTGTACTATTGCATTTATTTTGTTTTATTTTTATTTTATTTTTATCTTTCTTGTTGTTTGTTCTTTCTCTATTAAATTGTATTTCTGACTTGGAGTCTCACTGGTTTTGCTTTCAAACCAGCACACACACAGATGGTGGACACCAAGTAGTGACTTCTTGAGTCTACTTGCAGCATTTTAGCTGTAAAGCCCAGAGGGCTGAATAAGACTCAGACAAGCCACCCGTTGTGTGGCAAAAACATAGTGACAGTGGTGAATGCCTCAAAAGGAAAGAGGGAAAGCAGATTTTAGCTTGCTGTCAGACATGGAGCTCTGTCTCTCATGCGGCCATGGACACCCATGCAGACATTTTAAACCCTGGATACACATGCTGGCTGGCTGGCTTCTCTCTTACATCTGTAAGAGAGGGGGTCTGCAGCCCTTCAGCATAAACTGGGATTTCAGCTCTTGCCTCCTATTGGGTTGTAGTTGTGTCACCCTGTCCTTTGGCTATGTTGCCTCCTCCAGGCTGGATGTCCCCCATTCTGAGTCCCTCAGGCAACAGCCTCCCTGCCAGCACCCTCCTGATGAAGCACACCTAGGAAGGATGGCCTGGCATTTTTTGTAGCAGAGGTGATGTCCCCAGCAGATGTCAGGCTCACACCTCGGTCTGGAGGGGACATTTCAGGGCTGGGGCTGAACAACCAGGCTTGTGTTAACTCATGGCCATGCAGCTTTCCTGCAGAGTGGGGAAACATGAATGCATCCAGATGCACCAGGCACTTGCTGCTCCTTCATACCAGCCAAGACCAGTGCTCAGGTGTTTGTTTGTTTTTACCACAGCCCTTTCAGTGATTTAAAATAGAAGACAGTCAGGGAGCAGGTTACCTTTCAAACGTAGGTCTCCTGATCTGAGGCAAACCATGTCCCCATTGCTGGCCACCTGGGGTTTGTGTGGGCAGGGATCAGAGACCTGCCACCAGGTTTGGGACGTGTCAGTGGAGCAGGCTGGTGAGACTGCAGTGGGGGCTGACAGCTGGTGCAGCTAAAGGAAGGACCCCGGGGAGCTCAGAGATACAGGAAAGGCTGGGATGGGCTGCTAGGGGATGCAAGCACTGGAAAATAAGAAATGCTGAGAGAGCTGGCTGGGGGAGGTTAATACAGCCTGCATGTCAGGGGAACTGTCTGACAGGCAGACAGCCAGAGGAGGGGAAAAACAGCTCACTTGAGTCCACAGACCCATAACTGGGTTATGCAGCTATGTAATCCACTTAAGCTCTAAAACTGTCCTGCCTCCCTCCCCCAGCCTCTACTCTCCTCTTCTGTACCTCTAATATTCTGAAACATTTCCTCGAAGCTTTGCAGGAAGTCTTGACAGTGGTTCAATTTGATTAGAGCTGGCTGGGGAGCTTTCCCAGAGGATCTGGGGAAGTACAGAGACACACACCCTGGAGAAAC
Source organism: Cisticola juncidis (assembly GCA_013400215.1). NCBI lineage: Eukaryota > Metazoa > Chordata > Aves > Passeriformes > Cisticolidae > Cisticola > Cisticola juncidis. The sequence goes on along the minus strand of VXBR01001719.1, from coordinate 967,122 downwards.
CTGCCGGGTATCGACGAGCTCCTGCACCAGAGAGACCTGCTCTGTAAGAGGGGCATGCACGCCAGAGAGACACAGGGGTGGGGGTTTTCTTAACCTGCATTAGGAAATACATGTAGACACTTAATGCAGTTTATTCAAAACAAGCTGTCTTCTCCATTGTATGTCATTCACCCTGAGAGAGATTAGAGAGGCGCAAGACACAAAAAGGCCTCTTAGATCATCTAGCCCATCACCCCACAAATGAAGATTTAATCCCATTAAGGGCCACTGCTGGGTTCGGTGGCTTCAAGATTTGGTCCTAATTGCACAAACACAAAGCCATTACAAGACTGCAGTCTGACAGAGAAGCTTTCTTTTTTTACAGGGTATATAATTTCTTTAATTAAAGTGTCTTATCTGCATGCTAATAATTAGAAAAAATATTGTCCACTTCTATTCTCGTTTCATTCTGATATCCTGGAGCGCTGGATATAAGTGAGAGGTGAGAATGTGCAAAGATCTGTATGCACTGTGAGATCAACAATGCACAGGCATATCAAAAAGACAGGTCCCTGCCCATGAGGGGATTATAATCTAATTTATTATATGGATTGCAGCAGCGCATTACAAGAGAAAAAAAAAAAGTTCATTTTATAGGAAGGATCAGGAATAAAATAAATTAAAAAAATAAAATCATCAAACCCTGATCAAGAAGGGAGGGGTCCACACTGATTTTCACATGCTGTGGATCAGCAGCCTACAATAGCTGAACTCATTGCAGGCTATATACACATTTTGTTTGCTCTCTAATTATTTATTTAGAAAGGACATTCAGTCATGGAGGGGACCAGATGAGAAATGTCCCTGAGAGCTGTCTGGAAAAAAATGAGCGAGAATGGATTTATGGAATGAGAGGGATAGAGTCCAGAAGGTTGTCTCCTGCAGCCAAGGTGGTGTGGGAGAGGGTAAGGGGGCTGTAAGGAAGGAGAGGACAAGGCTGAATGCATCGACAGTGCCAAGGATGCAACCCAGGATGGATCACAGGGTGGGAAAATGAGCAAAGAAGCCCCTTAAGAAAAGATCAATATGGAAGCAAAATGCAAAACTCGAGGAAGGAATACATAACAGGGAAATCAAGCTACCACTGCTGTTTCTTCCTCCTCCTGTATATTGCAGATAACAACTAAAAGCTCAAAATCTGTGTGTATTGATTGAACTTATTATAAAACAACAGCCTGGATAGGTACAAATTATCAAACTCAACTTGCATTTGCAAGTTTTTAGTGGATAAACACCTTGGTCATTTTTCTCAGTAAAAAAAAGTCTGCCACCATTGATCAATTCTAATGGCTTTCAATAAAGGCTAATTAAATTATGCTCCAAGATTGGACAAGAGCATGAGCTAAGTCCCAAGCATGCCCTAAAGCCAGTCTGAAGGGAAAAGAGAAAGGGAACTTACCCGTATGAAGCTACAGGGGATTATTTCACCTACTGCAATCTTTAATAAGACTATCAATCAGCCAGGAGGGATGTTTATCCCTGTCTCCCAACATATCATACAGAGGCATTCATTCCCCAGACATGAGCAAATAATGAATTGTTCTTTGAACCAAGAGGAAGATGAGGTCCATCTAGTCACCACCTCAATCACAACGGAAACACCAAGCAAAAAAATATAACCCAAGGCAAGACAGGAGAGCAAAACAGATTAAATATATGTACAAATATTCATACATAATAAGAGATGGGATTGGAACAAAGGAATAAAGGAACAAAGGACAACCCAAGAGATATCTTGGAGTTGCTAATGGGAGAGACAGGTAAATTGTTACTGGCATCTTAACTTCTGCTGAACATCAGTGTAATGAGTAAAGCAAGGAGTGGGAGCCAAGAACCCAGAAATCAGAGCTGTCTGTGCTGCCTCACACTGCTTAAACTACTGAGACATTAAAGGAGACCCTCAGCTTTCTGTATTAAAAAAAAAAATGAGAAAGCATCTGTTCTTCATGGTTGCAGATAAAAACCTAGAAACACAAAGCAATTGCACCCTAAAGGCAAGTGATATGAACTCAAACCTTGTTATTTCAAAATACATTATTAGCTTAAACTCTGAGGACTGATCTCTGTGGGGAAAGTCACAGTCTCTTGTTTTGTGAGTGCTCAGGACTGAGAAAGAGGTGCTCAGAGGTGGGAATAGGAACACTTCCTTCTGCACAGCACTTAGACCGGGTAAGGAGAAAGGGAGAAGAAAAGATGGAGGTGAGAGACAGCAGAAAGAGACCTTTGTCTTGTTTAATGCAGGGGACTCTGACATTTACAACATCCTTAATATTTGTTTTAGCTCTTTTCAGTCTCTTCTACACAGCAATCTACAATCCCCAAAGGGGGTTGTACTACCCAGAAGATCTGTAGTAGCTTTACCTCTTTGTGTGTGTGACTTCAGATCATTCTTCAGAAGCTTCTGTATTCCTTATATTCACTTCCATGACAATTCTGCAACCACATTGGCAAAGATAATACTTTTAATATGCTGATTGTGAAATCATTGAAACTTTCACTTAATGAGTGGCATATGAAGAAGCAAAAGATAACAATTTTAAGCAAAAACAGATTAGAAGTGATGCAGCTGTTGAGCTTCCTAGTGCAAGCTCTCCTAATTCAAACTGCAAAGAACAGTGGCCATTAGTGGTGCATTGTATATTACACTAGGAAAATGTGCTTGAGACTCAGATTGAGAGTTATTTTACTATTCAGTTCATTTTTGTTGCTGATATTTACTTTTTAACAATTCTAGAGCTAACACCTTCATGTATAAATGGTCAGATCGATGATTTAAACCCTGAAGTGACAAGCAATTATTTAAATCATCTTTACTCAAATGTTAATAAATCTTGTTTGTTCCCTTATCCTTATGAAATGTGGTATGCATGAGATAAAATAGATGTCAGTGGAGGTGTGCACTTAGAAGGAATGCAGCTCTTGGTCCACACAAATTTAATGTAGGGTCATTGAAGTTACAGAAAAGATAGTCACAACAATCTAAGGAAATCAGCAAGACAAGCTGTTGGGGAAAGTAATATATTTTCTTAGAATGGTTGATACAATTAAGAAAATTATAAAGCTTTCAGGAACACAAAGCCAGTCTGATGAAAGATACTGCAACTCCTTACAAGCCTTGCTTCATTTACAGAGAGATGAACTTGTGATCAGGTGAAAAAAATGCGACAAGCAGGACTGGACATGCGAGCAAACCAGATCCTGAATTATTGAAAGGCAACCATGTGGCTGCCACCCGAGCAAACACGGACGAACAAGGAGAGAGGAAGTCAGAGCAGCAGCGTCCGTGGCTGCCTGTCCTTCAGCCCAGGTGCCTACCTTTCATTTGTATCTGTGTTTATTAGTGGCTTAATAAAAGAGGTTGTTACTGCACACAGTCTCACATGCATTTCCTCTGTGGATAAGCTCATTCTCCCTTATTTTCTGCTATCTGTCATCTCCAACTGGGGAAAACAAAATGCAGAGCTGGTTAGTATTTGGCCTGTGTTCCTACCTGTGTCCGGGTTAGACCTCAAGAAACTGATGGAGAGCCACTAAACTCAGGAGGACATGGAGGACAATACAAAGGTGGGTCTGCTGAGTTATGCCAGTGAAGGATCCAACTTGTTTACTTATCAGCTGCTTATTTCTTACATGACCAATTGGTCCTGTACTGATATTTAACAAAAAAGATGTATTTATGTAAATGACAGAGTGCATGCTTTCCAATGTTAGAAAGGATTTTTTTCTCCACAAAATACATCAGTTGAAAGACAGACAGAGAGGTGTCATATTTGTTTTGAAATATTGGAGCTTCCTAACATGAAAAACCACACAAGCTATTATTTTTTTTTTTTACAACAAATGCTAACTTGTCATTAAAACAGCAACAAAGCTCTTTTTTCGGGTTCTGCTAGAAAGCATTTAGCTTGGAGAAGGTCTTGGATTCCCAAAAGCTTTTCTGCTGTGGGTTTTTCCCCTTCAAACATGTTAGTTCATCTAATAAAAAAGACTCTCCCACCTAAAAACCTCATCTCACTTACACCTTGAAACATGCATACCACTTCTGTAACAGCTTATATCAGCTATTCACTAATGATGGTTTATTAGCAGCAAGTGGGGTCTAAATTCACCATCTGCAGATATGTGAGAATTGCATGTGTGTGTGTGTTGCAAATGCCTGAGAATATGCAAGCTTGTGTTCCTCCCCAAAAGGGAAGCTATGAATCAGTCACAATACACAGCTGCAACATAACAATAACTGCTGTCCTCTCATTTTCTGTGACAACTGGAACACGGACAGTGAACGGCAGGACAATGGAGTTGTGTCAACATGCAGGAGGATTTCAGAGTGCTCACAGATATGAGTCATCCTGGTCAGCTATGGAACACTAAACCTTTGCCATGACAAGACTTTCTCAGTGGTTTGAGTCTATTTATTTTGTCTTAATTGCTTCACCCCATCATTTCAGATGGTGTGAAAGGAATGCATTCAATGCTCACAGAAGAAAAAGGGGCTCTCTCAGGACCATGGAGAATGGTCAGATTTCCTCAGGCTTCCCATTTGATTTATTAATTCTTACTCCTTGCCATACATACACAAAAATGTGCTCTTAAACATAAAATCTTCTACTTTTGTTACAGATGAGAAAAATGTTTCTAGATACAGCAGGAGAAAAGCCTTTGGGATTTGTTATGGGTATGTACATTAACAGAAGCATCTTCTCCTGTTAAGGCTTTCCAGTGTATTTAGAGTTTGACGTCTTCTATATATTCATTCATGCATTGCCTGCTCTGTAGTGCCTCTTTCTTTATTACTAGGCACTTTTCCACTATTGTCTTTAACAGAACATTTTGTGTTTCTCCTCATAATTAAAATCAATACTCATCTCCCTTCGCTGGCCTTTTGGGCCTTGTATGAGAAAGTGTCGCCCTACTTCTTTTTCCCATTGTTACTCTGGGTGCACAGTTGTCATCTCTAAATGCAGTTTAAGATCACTGATTCTGTATTTGGTAACAATCTGGCAGAATTTGGCATGTTGCACAGGGGTGAGGTCATTCGGTAAAGCAGGGAATCCATGGGGATCTGTGGCTGTCTTGTTTGTTATTAATCTGTTCCTCCCAGGAACTCTTTTGCTGCTTTAGCTTTTAATCTAACAAATATTTTGAGTACCATTCCTTTTCTGGACAGATGATTTTCTCCATTGCCCTAATTATTTGTGCTACAGCCTCAGAAGGACTTGTAGGGCTGGTGAGTGGGACTGTGCTTTCATTTGCAAGCTGTGTTTCTTGCCTGCTAGAGAGAGCACATCCAGCTCTTTGTGTGAGATGGATGGTGGTGAGAAACACTTGCAAGACCCCTCGTTTTGCACTGGGGTGTCCTTTCCCCTGTATGGATAACACACAGGCTCTCCCTCCTACCCATTCACCTCCTGCACTGCTCATCTGTCATACCCAGCTAATAAACTCGTGGCCCCTCCTGCCCTGATCGTGGCCTTGCATATTTAAGTTATCAGAGGCAGGCACTTGGCACACGCTGGGGTGAAAGCTGAGCATACAAGAAATGCAGCAATCATTCTGCAGCCAGGGCTGCCGAGATCCCCGTCCCGCTTTCCTCTGAGTCCCCGCCACGGCAAGTATTGAACTGGAGACTAATGCACAGCAGAAAGTAAATGCTTATTGAAGAACTGCTCAAGTGTTATCTAGCCACATATTAAATGATCTTGAATTTGGGGCAAGGCAAGAAAACAAAGCAGCAAATGGTCTGGCTGACAGGGCTCTGGGGTCGAGCCGCAACAGTCAAGTCCCCGTGCTTATGTGTGCGTGTTGTGGGGGGAGAGGGGGGTGCACAAAGGGTGGGGCAGCCAGGCAAGGGAATAGATCTGTATGAGCTAATCTGTTTCTCTGCATCCCTCCTCCCCTCCCCAGCTCCCTTTTCCTGCCTCTGTCTCCTGGGAGATGACTCACACCTGCTCTGCCCTGCTACTACCATTTCCCTTCAGAAGCACACAGTCACTCTGAAGTCACCCAAGCTGTTCTGTGTTAGATCTCTGCACTGCTTACATCTGCTCTTTGGTGTGCAGGATTCAAGCACTGTGATGGGCAGCATGCCTGTAACTCAGCACAGACTCATGAAACCCAGCCACCTGCCTGTGGCACACTGATGTCTTGATGGCATCTTGGGCTTCTGAGTGTTCCATCCTAGTGGGAGCCCCATTTTAGGGCCGGCTGATGAATCTTCTCTTTATCAGAGAAATGGTAATTTATAAGGACCCAGGCAAGGCATTCGTCAATTGACATCAGGTCCTCAGGTAGACAAATGACTTTTCAGTTCTAAAGGTCTCAGTCATTTCATCTGCATCTGCCCTTATTCCACCCACACCTCCCACCTTGGCTGAAACAGACTCTTTCGCCTGCATATCAACAACCACAGTGGTGTCCTCTAATGCTTTCTATGTAGGATCCCAAAGTACTTTAAAAACATTAATGGATGAAGAGTCAGGACCTTACCACAATGTGGCTAACCATTATTTTAATTTATGTTTTAGGAAACGAAAGGCATAGAGATAATCAGCATCTTCCCCAAGGCTACATTACCAGTAGAGACAGAATGTTGGAAAGGAATGGGGCAACATGGTCGAGCACTATATTTAAGAGTCAAAACCATTCTGCAGTTCAGTGAAAAGGATGAGCAAGCATGTTGCACCTGTTAGTTCTGCCAAGTTTTGCATCTCCAAGTCTCTTTGTGAGTTTGAGTTTCAAGTGAGCCTGTACACTTTAGGGACATTCAGTGATAGTAATTGAACTTGGCCACCTTTGTGGCTCAAGGCTCAAGGCTCAAGGCCACAGACTGAACTCAACAAGGCTACAGACTGAACGAAAGCTCAGTAAATATCACTCATTATCCTGCATTTTATTTCCCTTCTTTGTTGGGTACACAGGAAATACCAATCATTATCGTATCCAGAACTGCTTACAGGTGTTATCAAAGACAGGAGAGACAGTTTGATTTCAGCTGTCAGCAGCAAATTCTCTATGTGCATAGATACTGCACATATCCAGTGTACACCTCTACAGCAGACAGCTAGAATTATCTTAAGAATATGACAAATGAGGGGGCGGTGGTTTTCCTTAACTAGGAAGATGTTTTCCTTCAAATTTGATCCCTGTACCATCCTCTGACAGTTGCCAGCTTAAGGCTGGTCTCCAGAAGAAGCCAGATCTAAGATGTGAGCCTTTTATAGTGGCAGCTAAAGTTCCTGGAAGAGGCTTCCTGGAAGCATGAGTGTCCCCTTCAACCAGAGCTGTCACTCCAGCTTTTAGGGAAACTGGTGGCCAAGACAACTGCCCAACACAGCATGTATAATCTGACTTTTGGAATGCTTAGGAATACTAAGAACCTTTACTGACATAGACCAAGACTTGCAAGCAATCAGGAGGAAGAGGAATTTCCTTTCTCCTCAATACAAGAAAGGCAGCCAATCTTTTACAATTAAAATAATCCTGAGCATATGTCTGACTTCTTGCATAAGGCAGTAAAATTACATCCACAGTTATATTTCACTCTCATTTTCTTTGGAAAATATAATCCTGAAATAGAGCCTTGCCCTTTCCCAGTGATAATTTTTCTGTTCTGTTACAGGAGAACAACAGTTCAACACAGGTTTCCAAGAGGGCTTTTACATCTCTGTAGAGGGAAGGATGCATCCTTTTCTTTCTAAAGATTTTTATCTCCGTTTGGTTCAGACATTTGTTGTTCCAGATGTCACTGGAAGTCCCAGTAAAAGGCCTCTTTTATATATACTCCAGAGTTTTTCTTCAAATCGACAATCCCTCTCTGAGGCCCTAGATTTACACTCTGCCTTCTTCTCTACCTCTCCTGGGTGTCTGTCTTCTTTCTATCACTTTGTTCAAGCTATCATGTACCTACTTCCTCAGATTTCTACCTCCTAAAATGCTGCTTTGATTCATCTGTATCCGCTTCAGCTTTCACTCTGGCATTGATCAGCAGAGGCATTTGGGAACTACAAAATCTGCTCCATCCCTCCAGCTTAATACTGAGCACACTTAGTAGATGCATCTTACAGCTGTCCTGGTTTTGCCTGGCATAGGGTTAATTTTCTTCCTAGTAGCTGGTACAGTGCTGTGATTTGGATTAGGTATGACAATAATATTAGTAACCCATGGATGTTTCATTTGTTGCTAAGCAGTGCTTACCCAAAGTCCAGGACTTTTCAGTTTCCCATGCTCTGCCAGTGATGAGGTGCACAAGAATCTTAAGTGTGATCACAGAAAATGTACTGGAAAACCAAAGGATCAGCCCCAGCCAGCACGGGCTTAGCATGCAGGTCCTGCTTGACCAGCCTGATCTGTTTTCATGATCAGGTGACCCACATGATGAGGAAAGGCTGTGGGTGTTGTCTCCCTGGATTTCAGCAAAGCCTATGACACCATCTCCCACAGCACTCTCCTGGAAAAGCTGGCACCCATGACTTGGACACGTGCACTCTTCACTGAATTAAAAACTGGTTGGATGGCCAGGCCCAGGGAGCAGTGGGAAATGGTGCTGCATCCAGTCAGCCATCTGTTCACTAGTGGTGTTGGGCCCAGTCCTATTCAGTACCTTTACTGGTGATCTGGATGAAGGGATCGAGTCTACTCTTAGTAAATTCAGGGACAACACCAACACCAAGTTGGGTGTGAGTGTTGATCTGATGATCTGTTGATCTGGAGGTAGGAAGGTTCTGCAGAGGGATCTCTGGCTGGTTGGATGGGACATGACCAACAGAACGAGGTTCAACAACACCAAGTGCTGTGTCCTGTATTTTGGCCACAACAGCCTCATGGAGCACTCTGGGCTTGGATAGAGTGGCTGGAAAACTGATGGGTGGAAAAGGACCCTGGTGGTCACCCTGCTGGTGCTGGTGAACAGCCGCTGATATTGATCCAGTGTGTGCCCAGGCAGCCAAGAAAGCCAGCGACATCCAGGCCTGGATCAGCAGCAGTGTGGCCAGCAGGAGCACCCAGGTCACTGATTGTCCCTCTGTGCTCAGCACTGGTGAGGCCACACCTTGAATGCTGTGTCCAGTTCTGGGCCCCTCACTGAAAGGAGATTGAGGTGCTTGAGCATGTCCAGGGAAGAGCAACAGAGCTGGTGAAGGGTCTGGAGTGCATTTCCTACAAGGAGTAGTTGAGAGAACTGCAGGTGTTTAGGCTAAAGAGGAGGCTCAGAGGGACCTTATCAGTCTCTACAACTCCCTGAAAGGAGGCTGTACCCAGGGGGAGGTTGGCCTCTTCTCCCAGGCAAACAATGACAGGATGAGGGAACACAGGCTGTGCCAGGGAAGGTTTAGGTTGGACATTAGGAACAATTTCTTCACAGAAAGGCTGGTTGGACACTGGAATGAGCTGCCCAGGGTGGTGGAGTCACCGTCCCTGGAGGTGTTTAAGGAGGGACTGGATGTGGCTGTCAGTGCCAGGGTCTAGTTGACATGGGGGTGTTTGGTCATAGGTTGGACTAAATGATTTCAGATGTCTTTTCCAACCTAACTGATTCTGTGATTCTGCAATTCTGTTATTCTGTGATTCTGGAATCTGTGAGGGAGCTTTGCTGGGAAAAATGATCCAAACTAGCCAAAGGGATATTCCACACCATACAACATCATCCTCAGAATATAAACTGGGGAGATTTGGCCAGGAGGGACTGCTGGCTGGTCAGGGATAGCCTGGGCATTGGTCAGCAGGTGGTGAGCAACTGCATTGTGCTTCACTTGTTTCTTTCAGGTTTTATTCCTCCCCCCACTGCCATCTCCTTTTCATTACTATTATTATTGTCATTAGTAGTAGTTTTATATTTTACTTTGTTTTAATTATTAAAATGCTCTTATCTCAGTCCACAAGTTTTACTTTTTTCTGATTCTTGTCCCCATCCCATTTCAGGGCAAAGGGTAGTGAGCAAGTGCCTGCATGATACACAACCCCACGTACTCAGCAGCTTCAAAACACAGTGGAGAACAGTCAGGCATCACCTCTCAGGGAGTAGTAGGGAATATGACAGCCAGGAAAATAACCTTTTGTAGTCCTGGTTTCCAAATCTCTTACAGACATTTTAAATCTGGATTGCCTTTTATCACGTTCCTGGCTATACAGGTTGTGTCTCAGTTAAGAGAAACAAAGCCTTAAAGAACTGCTCCAAGTACTACCTGCCCAGTACTGGGACAGAAAATACTGGCCACATCTATACTTAGCTGACCCTCTGAGTCTCTGAGGCGCTCCCAAAAGCCCTCCCACACAGCCTGGGACCCTTTGCTCACATTTTGCTGATAAGCAGCATGAACCTGAGCTGGCCATGAATTACCACCCCTTGCAGCCCATGACACTGGGGGCCTGCAGGGAAGCATCCCACTCTCTTTCTTTACTTTAAAGGTCAGTCACTTGATGTCATCCAGGGCCCTGGGATAGGTGGAGGCTGGCAGTGCAAGTGGAGGTGACTGCAGCAGACTCACCGTGTGCTGGCATGTGCTTCAGGCAGATCCCCCTGTCCTGGCTTTGACCCTCCTGCTGCCAGCCATGGAGGTAGTCAGTGCATCACCACAGAGCTCAAACACACAGCTAGACATTGTTTCTCAGCTGCCCTGCAGGGCTCTGCTGCCTCTGTTCTGTGTAAGTCTAGAAAGCACCATTTTGCTTTGCTGTGGCACTGAAATTCTACTGTGCAGCAGCAAGACAGCCCACCTCGCTGCCTGATCTGACATGGCCACTTTACTGTCCACCTGCTCCACACACACACACATATACACGCTCCACCAACCCCTCTAAACTTCTAATCAAATGTGGCTGATTAACATTTAAATGCCAGCACCAAAGCCTCTTTTGAGCTGCACTTACACTGATCAATCGTTCCAAGAAAACTAAAACTTCAGCTTGTGGGCAATGGAGCCTGGCCTCTGAAGATTCATTTCTGATGCTCTACCATGTCTTTTCTGGATTAACACCTTTGGACAGTGTCCCTGTGGCTCAGGTGGATAGCAGGACTGCATCTGCTCCCTCTCTGAGAAACCAGGAATGAAAGAGCTTGTTCAAAAAGCATAGAGAGAGAAAAGTCCTCAAATTGTCTGGGATCACGGGATGGATGAAAAATAAGAGTTCTAATGGTGATATAAAAAAAGTATTAAAGCAGCAGGCTCATGCTTTCTACTGAGTGATTATCTTGCTGTGGTCTTATGGGGCTACAGTAAAAAGGGGAGCTCTGATGCCAAGATCATGGAATGCATTGGCATTGCCTAAAGACCCTGCGCTTTCTGGCCACCAGTACTTGAGAATTCCTCTAGGAAATCCACAATTTTTTAATCTGCTTTTGTACTGTTAACCTTTCTAGATCTCCACACATTGGCTTCATTTCCAAGCTGCTTATCGGATCAGCTAGCAGCTGTGGCCAAGTTATCCTTGCAGCAGGACTCGAGACAAAAGTCAGTGAACAAACACATTGCATCAAATGTTTATAGGTGGCCTTTGCCTTCCAAAGTTGATCCATTAGTGTATGCTTCTTCTGAAAGTTTGCCTTCAGAGAATAGCAGCCTGCAGTGGCTGAAAAGGTTAGGACTTCCTGGGAGATGAACCAAGCAGAAAGTACAGACTATCTTCAGCCTATTGTAGAAATTCACATTTTGTTCCCATCTCAGAGACTGTCTGCTGCTCTGGCCTTCCCCTCTCAGGAGGGGACATAGCACAGCTGGAAAGGGTTCAGAGAGAGACAACGAGGTTGTGTGGAAAAGCTTACGTATGAGGGATGACTAAGTCATCTTTAGCCTAGAAATGAGACATCTGACAGGACTGTAGAGCAGCAAGTGGCATGAAGATGGTAGAGACACACTGACTGTCACCTGTCTTCGCTGAAACAAAAACCCTGAACACCAAATTAGGTGGTTGGTAGACAGTTCAAAAAAAAAAAAAAAAGGCAAAAAACCCAAAGAAGGTACTTTTCTTCAAACACACAATAGAACTGGGGAACTCCTTACTGCAGTGACCATAATTAACATTTGGAGAGCAGCTGGATAAACTGGTGGATAATAAAATTCACGTGGACAGAAATGAGACCTGGTTCAGGAAGTCCCTGAGTTGCAAACAGAGCTGAAGGTATAGTCAGAGGTAGTGCCAGACACACTTTCTCTATTCTGACATGTTTGTTCAGCTATCTGCTTTTGGCCAGCATTGCTCTAAGCCAGTACTGTTGGTCTTATATTCCTCTGTCATATCTGGGCCTCCCAAATGGAGATCACCAGCTGCCACTCCACTGTCAGCAGCATTCCCTGAGTCAGGTAATAGGTGAGAAAGAGCCTGATGGAGTTAAAGGCACCATTTTCAGAAACAGAAAGAGGATGAAGGGAATGGTCACCTGGTACAATGCAGGCAGCATGGAGAGACTGAAATACAGGAAGAGACATGACCCAGCAGCACCAAGCAAGCCCTTGTAGCCATCAGTATCCACCTCCACAAGACTATTAAAACAAAAAAGAAAAGAAAAAGAAACTTGTTTTTGCTAGAAAGGAAGAGGATAAGCATCCATATCACAGAAAAACACATGCTTTTAGTTGGAGCAATTTTAGCAACAGCTCCATGGGAGAAATGAAGACCTGGAAACCCATGGAAAGAAATCTACAGCTCGATAGAAGAATCCCTGCAGCTGGGAAAGCCTGCCTGTGATAAAACCCTTGGGTGTCCCATGTTTTGGTACCTTTGAGGAGCTGAAAGGAGACCGGATCAGAAGTGTTTGCATCATATTTGCATTGTATTAATTTCATGCATCTGTCTTCCTCTGGTGGCCTGTCTGGGAAAATTATAGGAATTCTCTCCCCACTTTTCATATCTTAATTGTCTGCAGAATGAGAGAAGAATTAACACTGCCTGTAACCAGGGGCTCAGTGCAGGCAGGGCATGCTGTCATTCCTACCTGCACCGAATTTTCTGTTACCTGGCTGGTGTGCTTTCAACACACACACTCCAGGTTAAACTGATCTCTGGATTCAGGAACAGATGTTTTCCACTGATCAGACTGCTTAGAACCACTGCTTAGAAAGGTGTGGGACATTTGGTTTTTACCCTAAAATTTTCTCTCAGTGTTCTTGTTTTGTTTGAGAGGTTATTTGGTTTTTAATAAACGCCCAGCTGTATCAGCAATCTAGCATACTAATGGTGCTGACCTCTCTCTCCGTCCTCTTCCATGGAATATTTTAATAAAGTTTTTATCTGGTAACAAATCATGACTTTATTGTAAGGATATAGGGATTTATGTGATTGTTATGAGCAGAGCAGATCATAGAGGTACAGAATCACAGAATCATGGAATGGTTGGTTTGGAAGGAACCTTTAACATTTTCTCATTCCAACCTCCCTTCATGAGCAGGAACATCTTCCACTAGACCAGATTGCTCAGATCCCCATCCAAACTGGCCTTAAAATGTTCTATAAAATGTTCTGTAACATCTCCTGAACCAGAGCTCTAGGCATGGTGGTTCTTCCCCAGGTGTGTTGCTGGCTGTACACACACCCTCCTCAAATCCATCCACATCCTGCCGTTTGTGACACAAGTCTCAAAACCTTCTTCTGTGACAACTAAGATGGCTATAACCAGAAATGAAGAAGAAATAGATAATTTTAAAACTACAAGGTCCAAGTCATCTTCCCCATTTGCTGAAAAGAGAGGCAGTGTACCCTAACTTTGCAATTTCTTCTAAACAATCAACTGCCAGTTCTGGAGCTGTATTTGGCATCCACCCCATGCCTCTTTCTACTATAATTCCCTCCTTTCCCTTCGATTTTCCCATTATCTCCCAAGTATTCTGCCTGCTCTGGCCATTCCTTCAGTTGAGGGCTGTGACTTTGCTTCCTGGGATTCAAAGAGGCTGCCACCTTTCATCAATAACAATTTCCTCTTTTTCCTCTCCAGAAAGAATTGCCTCTCTGGCAGACAAAGGAAAGCACCTCTCACATAAAAGTGGAGCAGAACTAATGTATTTACTGTATTTGCCTATTTTATTATTCCTTGGAGATGTATTAGTTTAACAGGTTTATTTATGGTACGTGAAAAGTTAAATATTCCTTTGTCCTTGGGATTTACATAAACTGGTGCAGTGTGAGATTCTGGGGGTTTTAATGAGGTATTTGTCAAAATACTCTTCCTGGCAGATTTTTTTAAATACCTTTGAGACCATAAAGGATCATTTTACTACAATACTCTGCTTCTATCAGAGCCTGTGCAAGTGGCTTGTAATATCCTGTGGTTGTATCCCCTCTAGATGTCTGATTTCCCTTTCAGAGCCCTAAGAGACAAGAGGAGCAGAGCCTGGAGGATGCCTGCCAGAACCTCCCCTGAGCCAGGACTGAGTGGGCAGCACAAGCTCCGTGCATCCTGCCCAGGTCCTTGGGGGTCAGATCAGGGGTCCCGCAGAGCCCACCCAATGGCCACGGGCCCCCACACCTGGAGTTATGACACACACCAGGCTGTTAGCATAAAATCCTACAAACCAAGGTGTCTTCCTTAGTGGAGCTTAGCATCAAAAAAGATCTGGAAGAAAATGGTGCTGTGTTGTTTTGCTCTGAAGAAAGAGCAGCCAGCATGTGATGTCTCAGGCTTTCAGCTCAGGGCAGCCCTTAGCTTTACCATGAGATACTGTCCATAGGAGATGGGCTGTACCATAAGGTCTGTGTCATGAGCTGGGGCAGACCCACCACTTCCATGGATTTCAGGGTTGGTCCCAGGAGGCACAGCACCCCTCCTGAACTAGCATGGCAGTGATGCCCAAGCTGGACAAGACATGGGCTCCAGGTGGAGTCGGACAGGTGACCCATCCCTGTTCAGGTCCAGGAAGATGCACCACACTTGCCAAAGCAGGAACAGCCCCAGTCTCCCCTGGCACCCAAAACCACATGCCAAAGCCTGCATCCACCGGGCCATAGCTGGTAGCAAGCCCCAAGGGAAGGGTTACCTCTGCTGAGACACAGCCAGGGCTGCAGAAACAGGCTCTGTCCTAAGACTGCAGCCAGGAGAGGGAAATGGGAGTGGGTTATGTAAGTGGTGCCAGTCCCTCTGCTTAAGGACACCGATGGAGATGGAGGGAAGGAGACAATTATGTAAGAGCAGTATTTACAGGTCTGGTAAAATCCTTCACAGCTTCTGAACATCCTTTATTGTGCAAAACAAGCCAGACGGGGAGTGAAAATTACAGCTAGTTAAGGATAACTTAATGAATTCATTTTTACTTCAGTAATTCTTCTGCAAATTAGAGAAGCTGGAAAGTTCCTAAAAAATAAAAATTAAAAAAAATTAAAAAAAAAAAAAGAGAGAAATCAAAGTAAACCAAAAAACCTTCAAACAACAAGGAAAAAAAAGAAGCAGAAAAGAAACTAATCCCTAATATTCAGCTTAGTAGAGAGAATCAATATTTACCTCAAAACATGCTGGGAGCAACATACTATGTATAAACACATCCTCATTCTTTCTCTGTCTGTGTGGGTGTTGATCTCAGGCTATGGCTCACTAGCATAACATGAGTAGCTCTGAACCCTAGCTGATCCCAGGAAGAGATCATCAGGCTCAGCTTGCACAAGTCAGTTCTGAATCACATCAAATCCCCAGGCACTGGGGACTGGTACAGAAGCCCTAGATACAGAGTATTTGCCATTTGAAATGCAATCCCCAAAGACATGAAGAAAAAGGCTGCACAGGCAAGAGACATGGTTGGGATGGCTAGTTCCTTTTGGGGTCTTTTTTCACACTGGCATGTAAGGAAATCACTGCACAGGACTTTGACAATAACAAAGCAGTGTTAAGGTCCTTCTTTGGCATGGTTTTGTTATCCTGTATCTATATGTTCCTCTCAAGCAGAGTGATCAAGAGCCCAGTGAAGATGGTCAGACTTTCCACTGGGCTTTAATGGGCTTTCAATCAAGACCCATGAGATCAATTCTATGAAGTTTTAACTAATTCTGAGTACCTCCAGTTCTCATTGAAATGATAATAGCCAGCATCTCCAGAGGTATCTTATAGATTTGGGCTCGAGATTCATTGTGACATGCAGTGAGTAATTTATTTGCTTTTCAGGTGACTTTTCCAGGGTCATCTGAATCACATGTAACTGGATGGACAAGAGAAGCCATCTCCATGTGCACAAATGCCTCCTTATACTCCTGTTGGCAAGAGATGCAGGATCAGTCATCAATGTCCTGGTGACAGATAACCAAAAAAAAACCCCTTCAGGTGCAGTAGTAGAGAGTCAGGTTTCCAATGTTATTGTAGGGCTGTTACAGCTCCTAAAATATTCATTCATTTTTAATAGATTATCTGTTAAACTTAAAAAAAAAAAAAGGGTGCAATTCTCCAAAACTAAACAAACACATTTGTTGAATGGAAGCTTCAAATTTCAGAGTGCATCGAGAGCTTTAAAAGCTGAAGTGTATCATTCATTATTTATCACCACTTATAAATTTTAAGTAATCTGCTAAGAGTTATTACCTAACACTTACTTTTCAGTGTCCAAAACATACTTGCTGTGTGTACACAGTTAGTGAGACTTTCAGTGGGGCCAAGGAATAAATCTGACTGTAGCCATGGTCTCCAGGCATCCAGGCTCCCACTGGCCATCACTGTCATGAAGGTACAGTGCTTCTTACAATAATTACACCCTTTCCATCTGGAGGAGGTGCAACCTGAAAGCAAGATAGGTCTAAGCTACCTTCTAGGCGCCTGCTACAGTCAAAAGAGGTGAACAAAGCATCTTTTGAGAGTAGCTCACTCCATCTGAGGAGAGATAGGTTAAATTATTTGGGGCAGAGGGGATGACATAGGGATGCAACACTCTCCCATCTCTTTCTGCTGATTGTAGGGGAAGCCTGGACGACTCATTTATTTTCCTCTCAGTTTTTTTTAGGAAAGATTTGATGGTTTATACCCAGTCCAAGTGATACTCTTAGCAAAGACAAATGCAGAAGAACTGCACTACACAGGGCCTCCAAATAGCTACTTGCTAGGGATGAGTTACTGGGATGGCATTTATCCAGAGATACTAAAGGCCCCCCTGTCTCACCTCAGTCTGCAAGTTGGACTACTGAGACAAAGGACTGCCACCCTGAACTTGGGCTTTTGCACATTCTTCTAGTCCTCTTCACATATTTGAATGTTTTGGGGTTTTTTTGCCAGTGCTCATCTAATCCCGTGGGCTGCCACTTTGTCTCTGGGGGAGTGCAAATAAGCTGCTCAGGC
Source organism: Cisticola juncidis (assembly GCA_013400215.1). NCBI lineage: Eukaryota > Metazoa > Chordata > Aves > Passeriformes > Cisticolidae > Cisticola > Cisticola juncidis. The sequence continues at coordinate 949,850 of VXBR01001719.1, read as the reverse complement.
TCACAGGGAGCTGTGGTGCCTTCCTCGGCTGAAGGCCAGCACTGACATTCCCAGATTTGCCTTCTTTGCTCAAGGGGAAGGCTGGAGCCATGTGTCATGGACCCATGCTCTAGGTGCAGTAAGCAGATACCTCAGGGGATGAAGAGCAGACACAGGGGGAAAAGATGTTATGATCATGCATATCCTCACATCTCCCCAGCTGCGTTTCTGCACATGGCCTGAAAGACTGGAGACTTGACTGCAATAAAGCAGGGCTGTGACTGTGTGAGTACCTGTACCAACAACCACACCAGATTAGATAAAAGGTTCAGTGGTGAGGGGTTTAGAATGCAAAAAGGCAACAGCAGTGCCTAGGAGTTATCTACTTCCACCCACTATCCTCTTTGGTTGCCCATTCAATCCTCAGAAATATAAAGAACGTTATCTCCACAACTAAGTTTAAGAACTGAAGATAATCTCTTCCTCTCTCACGACTTCACCCCCTGCTATTTCTTTTCGCCTCAGTCAAAGATGTGAAAACAATCTTAAACTGCTGAGGAGAGAAGCAGCTGCACTGATGTCAGAGCTTCTCCGAGGACATTTCCCAACAGGCCTGGAAAAGGATTACACTGTAGCTGGTAACAGTAGGGAATGTTGATTTTCAAATCCCTTTTATTCAGCATTTGTGTCAGCGTTTTCATGCGTGTTACCTCTGGGCTGAGCCCAACATAAATCTGTTCTTACCAGTCTTCTCATTAGCATGCATGAGACAAACATTAGCAGAGAGGGCATGGGCACGGAGCGATAGCAATCCATTCACGCTGCTTTGGGAGGCAAACAGGAGGTGGGGAGCAGTGGAGTCTGACACAGGGGCACACCAAGGCTCCTGCAGAAGCCTGCCCACAGTGCAGTGTCAAGTTGCTGCCTGCCAGGTGGTGCATGAAGCATACAGGGAGTCAGAAGCAGGTACAGTACCAGAGTTTTAGTCTGGGAAAACAGGTGAGGTCCCTTAGTTGCTGGTGAAAAAAAAAATCTTTCATACTAGGTTTGTCATCTGCTTTTACATCCACAGCCAGAGAAGAAATGATGTGGTTTGTTCTCAGTCACTGCCTCAAACCAGGCTCACAGAAAGAAGGGCCCAGATTTCTTTTAGCATTTTGATGGTGGATGAGTTATGTATTTAAACTACATAGATGTCCCGCATCCTCAAAAGCAGGAGGGATCACCAGCAAAACACAGAACATTGAAGACTGTGAAGGTTTTCTGCTGTGCAAACCCCAGTATGTTGAACAAATGTTGCTTTATAATAAATATGTATCTTTACCTGTGAACATAGGCTCTGTGTTAGGAATCATGCTAAAGAACAAACATTTCATACATCCCTGTAACTGTGGTGGCTGGACTTTCTCTTTTCATGCAGCAAAGCTACTGCAAATGAGGCATTGTACCAGACTCTGCAGCAGATTCAGTATCACTAATAACATTGTAAGGCTGAGAAACTAGTGTCTATCAACAACATCCCTTGTGTTAAATTAATGACATGTACCAGAAGCAAAGTAGGAAGATTGTTATTTTGGTCCCATCTGGGTCCTGTGCCGGGGAAGCAAAAAATGATGGCTTTTTTTTTTTTTTTTGGCTATCCAGTCAACCTTTTTTTTGTTGTTGTTTTGTTTAATATGTCACAGCATCAAGCTCTGGTTGCTTTCCAATTCTTCTCCAGTCCTTTTCGAAATGCTGTAGTGAAGAAGAAAAGAATATTGCAAAGAGCATTGCCTTGGCATGGAAAAGGCACTGTTTTCCTACACAGCTGACCTGAGCATATGGAAGTGGAAAGACTGTATCTCCATTCTTTAGTGAAGTAAGAGTTTGCACACGGGTGGAAAATGCTTGAGATACAGCATCTCAACCCAAAAGTCTCACTCAGCTTGTCTGGAGGATCAGTGCAAAGCCTTCTACCTGAACTGTGATGACTTCATAACTCCAGGAACCTTGGAAAGAGATGTTTTAACAGGATGCTAAAGCATCCCTATTTATCCCTTCTGTGTTGTGGACAGCAACGAAGCACTCCGTCAGGATCTATCAAATACTGTGCCTGTGATGAACACTGAGTCCCCTAGAGGAGTGATGGCTGTCATTTGGGTTTCTTGCTCCCACAGGCAATGTTTGGGTCTTTCTCCAGGGTAGTGCCATATCCACATGCCCAACAGTAAAGTACCTCAACATTCAGAATGCATTTTCAAAGCAGACAGGTTTAACATGAGACAAATACATCCCTTGGTGTTCTGTCTGCAGAAATTTGTCCATCTAAGCACACCGAGCCAGCTTCATATTGCTTATCTAATCAAGCTTCTGTAATGCAGATGCACCACCATCCTCCCACAACTTTTTTTCAACCAAATATTCAGCATTTAACTCCCCTCTGTCCACAAGCTGAGCACAAAGCCTTACTCTTTCATACCTGAGCAGATTCCCAGTTACCTCACACTCACAACACTGAGTCCTTCTAGCACAGCTATCCCATATTTGGTGGGAACAAGCTTGCCTCATCACTTCCCAGAAGCATCTCTGGACAAATGCAGGACCTCAGGCTGTCTGTTCAGGTTGGTCAGCACCCCACCAGCATCTGATTTTTGCTTTTTCTAAGTCATGTGCAAGACTCCCATTCTCCTCAGTGATTCAGGGAACTTTGTCATTCTGGTATGCATGCAAGTGTCATGGTTCTGATCCCTTCCCTCAGTCTGTGGATAGCACTGGAGGAAAACTCCAGGCACAGAATGTGTTCCCTCTCCCCTCACTCCCCGGCTGAAAAAGTGCAACATCAACCTGCTGTGACATTACCTATGTCAGTTTTAGGGATTCCTACCTGAAAGATGTTTAAAGTACCTTACAGTGTGTATTTTGTGTTACCTAGTAGGATTCTAGTTATGGGATCTCTTACTCTAGGAAATTGCCCAACATACCAAGGAAAGCTGCTTTATGGCAGATCTGGACACATCTGGATTTCAGCAGGGAAAGGTATCTACTGCTGGGCTAGGAGCAGGAAACTTCAATGTCTCTTTCCTTCATTACAAGTGATCTAGATGTACATCACATACCACTACTCCTACTGTGCTTTTCTAGCTTCTAAACACAGAGTTATCACCAGACTGTCAGAACCACCACTTTCCAGTACCTGAATTGGTCTACAAGGTCTGCTTGTATTTCTCTCATGAATTGTTCTCCTCCCTGTACAATGAATCGTTCACTGTTCAGGACACATTGACACTGAGAACTGAGCTAGATGCTGAGATAGTTCAGACTCTCTGTGGCAAGGTGCATTCAGAACACAGCCTTTTAGAAAAGGCAACACGGGAGTGCTGTCTTGGTTTCAGTTGCACCAAAAGCAAGCTGCTGACAAAAAGGGCAGCCTTAGCCTTATTTTTTTTCCTAACTCCATCCCTTGTTCTATACAAGTGTTCATGGGGCATAAGGAAGCTGGATCACAGGGTTGACCCAGTTGAAAATCAACCTGACCAAATGCAAAAGCTGGCTGTGTAAGTGCTTGCACTGGCACAGGGCAGGGATTGAAACATGGGGTGCTAGGGAAGGGAGGAAAGGCTTCCAGACTCTACTTTGGTCAGCTTCACCAATTAGGAAACCACAGCCTGACAGGAAACCACTCAGAGGAACGAACAGGAAATGCTGCAGGAAACCTCCCAAAGGACTAATAGAAAACGTTGTGATTAAAGGCTTTTTACTGGGCTTTAGCACAAAGAAGGAGGAAAAGAGGAGTTTTATCAAATGATTAAAAGCATCTCAAGAGTAGCCTCTGCTCCATTCCTTACCAGAAAAGCAACTCTAGGTGCCTCACATCATACTGAATATCTTAAATATTGGGTACATCTGCCTATGAGAGCAAAGGCATGGCCTCATTCAGCAGCACTGTGCTACCCCTGTGTGATTTAGGCACCCCTGCCAGGTCAGGCCCCAAGAAGGCAGCTCTTCCTCATCACTTGCAGTGCCAGTACATGGCCAAGGTTTGGAAGGCATTGAGCAGCTCACTGGCTTTGAGTTGCTGTAGTGAACAGCAGAAGTCTGATGTTTTACTGATACCTCCACAACTACGGTGAGGGTAACATTAGTGAGAAACATCTCTAGTAGTGTGAGAGTGAGTAGTGTGTTTAGGGATTGATTGTTCTGCTGAGATTTTTTTGATTATTTAATTCTCTTTTTGGTTTTAAATCTGGAAATGTTTTGCTAATATGTGTAGATCTAGCAACTGAAGATTAATATGATGCATGCCAAGAAAGATCTTGATTCCTCACCTATTACAATTTTATGATTCTAGTCTTGGCATGCATGTATGCATCTCTTTCTTTGGGGGAGAGAAAAATAAGTTCTTAATTAAACAAGAAACATTCCTAGCTTGGTTGGCATTGGATTTCTGGGTTTCCTTTTCTAGTTGACTCTTTTTTCTGTTTCCTATGTCTTAGTGAAATATCAATATACTTGACATGGAATGCATGAGTCTTTCTTCAGAGAAAACTTAATAACCTTCTGTTAATCAAAACAGAAACAAAAATATCTCTCTAATATTAGTGTTTGTAATCTACCTTTAAAAATACATCAGTGCCCTCCCACATACACTTCCTCCTGATTCTAAATAAATTGCTGGTGCTAACAGTGCCATCTCTTGCATGAAACCTAAAATGGAGTTTCTGACCATGTACAATCATTGATTCCTGTAGGACTCTTATAAAGCACTGGCACTACAAATCTACACCTTTCCTTTCACTTCATTCTGTTATGAAGTTAATTGTCAGCTTTTATCTGAAGTTAAACTTATTTCAAACTGTTGAGTAAGTAACTGTTGTTCTGCTTTGGAAGTATTTATACTGCAAGGTGAGCAACACAGCTTCCCATAGAACCTCGTGGAGAATTTTGTACTGGGGAAAAATGGCACTCCATAGACAAGAATCAGGTGCTACAAATATCTTTTGAGGAAAGGATGGGGTATTGCTGCTTGCAACTGATGAACTGCCATTAAACCAGAGATCTTACTTTTAAATAAACTTCTGTAATTATAAAGAAAGGTGAGTGGAAGTGAAAACATGTAAAGAAATGTTACTAAACCAGGAACTGCCTGGGATGATGTGTTAGAGGCTGGGAGTACTCAGTGAGAGAATAGCCTTCCCCTAAGTGCTATGCACGCTCAAGCAATAAGCCATCGATGTCCTTTTTGTCTGGGAGTATTAGCTAACAACACAAGATGTCAATATTGGAACTGGCAGGCAAAACTGATGCCTGAGTCTGTGCTTTAGTTGCCACACCATGTGGCTCACCACTGAGCAGATCTGGATCCTCTGAGGAGGATCCTCCTGTGAGGAGGATGCTCTGCCTAGGTGTGGGTAAAACAGCTCGAAGTTTACCCTATTTGCAAAAGTTATCAACAGATGATAAATGAGAACAAGGTTCATGCTGCTTTTAGTGTTGAAGAATGCTGAGACCAGCCTGGCTCATCAATCCCAAAGTGAAACACTCTGAGGGAGAACAATATTTCCTGACAGGAACTGGCACTGGCTCTGCTGAGAGTATGGCAAAACTGATCAAATATTGATAGTATTGATAACTTAGCAAAAGCTGTTGAGCTGCCGTAACACCATAGCTGGCCTGAAGACAATCTGATAATCACTTTGCATTATAAAAGCCCAGTCCCACTTTATAACAGTAGGGTCTTCTAACATACCCCTTCTTGGAGTGTGTGTGAAGGTTCCTGTACATGGAATTGTCCCTCAAGGAGTAACTTCAATGACATTTGCCCTGACAATGACTGTCATTGATATAGGTGAGTGACATCAGTCTCTAATAATTATTTTGCTTCCACAAATAGCACAATATACTAGCAGTTTTAGCTATCCTATACTTTGTAGTAAATAATTCTGATTAATGACTTTTGGCTAAATCATTATAATGAATTTAAATCAATAATTTATTTTATTTATGTAAATATATTTGGGTTGCTATCCTTATTCCTGCAGGACAAAATCATAGGATCAATCATACATCCCTAATGCTTTAGACAGAAAATGTTGACCAAGCCTTGGATTTAGATTGTATTCAGATGCACCACAGACTCCTCCCTGAGAAGGAGTTTAGAAAGCAAGGGGATCTTTTTTGCAGCTCATGATTCAGTGGGATGGCCTCCATGGTAAACTTCCTCTGAAGCTTCCATTGTGCCCATGACATCCCTTAAGGATGTGGGTGCTGCAGTGCTTAGCTGTTGTGGAGCCCAGGCTCCTGGCTTAGGCTCCCTGGGCAGTGTCTGAGGGAGGATAAATGGCACAGAAAGAGAGCTGCAGAGAGCTGCTCATTAAGCAAGGGCATAGCTCAGGGTCAGCTGGCAACTGGCAAAACCCAGGCAACTGGGAAGTTCTGGACTGAGCAAGTCCTTGTCCCTGCCCACACAGTCATTACACATAGTGAGGCCCATCTGCTTGTCTAGGACTTGCTGCTCTGAGAGTGGGATTTGCCTGTGTGGGAGTAACAGCAGGAATACTGTGCTGTAGAGCCTGCTGCTCCCTCAAAACTGAGTGTGGAGCTTCTGCAGGTGTGTTGGTTTAGTGGCTGGACTGGTTTGTCTCATGTCAGGAAACAAAAAGACAGGGGTAGGAGAGAGTTTAAGAGAAATGCAAACAGTTCCTCCATGGTCCCAAAGAAAACAGTCCCTCTGTTTCTAGTGAGGAACAAACGAGCTATGGCAGAGGGCAGGGCCCATCTTACATGTGCATAACTCTCAGATCCTCTGCTTTTTGCAGGAGTGTATTGCTGTGCCTGTCAAAGGAATAAGCAAGCCATTCTTGTCCCTTAATGCACCCCGAGGAGAGCCTCTCTAGAATAGGACCATGGTCAGTAGTTGTGCACGATGTGGGGGAATCCAGGTTGGTTTGTACCTACTACTGCAGCTCCATCAGGGAGAGGTAGGAGCTCAGCACTGAGGTGCTTCCTATCAGGCACACAGAGAAGCAAAGCTAAGTTTGGAAACCCATGGTGTGCAGGTGTCACCTACAGAGGAATCAGGATGTGTTCCCATTGTTTGTTCCCTCTGTTGAAACAGCAGGAGGATGGACTTGTCTGTGGAGGGGTTTGTCAAGCCCTTAGCCCTCCACGAGCAGCACCATGAACATCCTCCAGGCTGAAGGGATCTGTGGGCTTTTGGAGGGAAGTGAGGAGGCCCACAGTGAACAGGGGAGGGTGGGTGTATGATGGGAAAGGATATTAGGGGTATTGAATTGCATTTTTACATCTTTGCAGTTCTGTCTAATTGCCACTATAGGTGCTCCAGCCTATTACTGGATCTGCCTAGTCCCAAGTCTGCATTTCCATCCTTCTGGCAAGCGTTTTACTGCTGCTCTGTGTTCTGCCAAAAGCTTATTGGATATTAATGGGCCTTCCTGTGGCTTGAACGAGCTGGGCTCCTTTAGCACATTTAAGAAATACAGGAAAACGACGGATCCCATTTGCTTTCAGCAGACCAGACGTCTTTGCTTCCCACTGAAACAGGTCTGAGAGCTGCAAATCCCCACATGGCTCAATGCTGCACGGGAGACAAGCATATTGGATGACCTCTCGTCTGACCATTGGCACAACCGGTACAAATGTTAATTATTGGGTGTGGTGTGCCTCTTCCGTCTTTCTGCAAAAATCAGTCAGGGTCAGAGCTTCAGGTAAAAGACACACAGGGGCGTGTGAGGTCTTCTCTTCCCCCAGAAGAGAGAGCACATCCAGCATCCCCTGTGACCCCTGCATGCACAGTGTGCAGAAAGAGTGAAAAGAGCAGAAAGAGCAGAAAAATCACTGTTCTGCTCATACTCATCTTTTCATGAGACCAAGCTCTGAATGCTCCTGGTTGCTTTTCAGCTAATGGTTGTTCCTTACATAGGCCTGATCAGTAGATCAGACCAAGCTTTTGCTAAACTCACATTTCATGGATTCCACTGGGTTTCTGTGCTGCTTTTTTTTCTACAGTGACTGTAGTTGTCCCAGAGAGATTTCCTCTTCATGCTTAAATCCAGCATCCAATGTCACAGTGACAGTGAAGCTGAGAGACATGCCTGTTCCAGTAAATAAAAGTGGAAGTGTGGCATGTGCTCACATCCTAGTACTTGCTTACTGTTGGAAGTGTAAATGTCTGTTTGTGGTGGAGATGTGACAGTAAGAGCTAGCAGACAAAACAAACTGGTGCCTGGCCTTTGGGCACAGTGGCTAGGGCATTTTTATTCATAATCATGTATTCTCACTGCTCTTTGGATCCTTCCTGCTGTCTTTGGATCGTCCTGCATGGTGGAATGAGTTCTGCTAATCTTAAATTTATGAACTAAATTGGGGGACTGTACTGAGAATCATATGCCCCCAGTACAGTCTGACAAATGCCAATTTTGTTGGATCTCACGTGTATATTCAGGGCTTAAGTCCTTCCATGTGGCTCTATGGAAGGATTGGACTGAGTCAGAGATGATTCTGTGAACTGTGCAGTGTTTGAATGCATTGGTGCAGTGGCTCATCCTGCCTTTTCTAATTTCTGAAATTATTCTAATCAAAAACACTTGCCAACTTAAATATAGCAGTACTCAGAAACTGAAGGATTTGAACTTCTAACAACCCTCCATTTTCTTCTCTGTTGGGATAATTAATCATATGTAGCTTAAAAGGATCTCAAAGTGTAACATAAAGGAGGTAATTCCTATTTTTAAAATAGGCTGGCAGCAGGGTGGGGTGAAGTGCTGTGTGTCAGGTCAATAACAGAGATCGCAGTAAGACTTTCTTCTCTTGAATAATGACTCAATGTTCTAAGCAGTACATCCAAGCCACCCTCATCCACTGCTGTAGTTAAACTCATCTTCAGTAAGAAGCTCACATTCATAAAGGTTTGCAACAGTATAAATAACATGCCATATTAGGGCTGTAAATCAAATGCCATTTCCTTGAAATAGTTTCAAGGAAAAGCTTCTGCTTTTTTTCCAGCATAATCTAAAAGAGCTTTATTGATGTCCTGTCTGCCATCTGTTTTACATATGAACCTTGTGACTCCTAGTCTTTCAAGCTTGTTAATTAGGCCAATAAGAAGCATACCACAGGAGCTCCGAAATGCAGCTCAGAAATTAAATGCTGGTGGAACATTTCTTTTCCCAAGTATGCTAGGGATGGAGAGCCCTTCTGCCATCAGTCCCCTTTACTTTAGGGAGTGGTGCAGCAGTGTAGCCACTTACATTTTCTCTTTCCTTCTCACCTGTTGCAGAAGGAAGCTGGGAAAGGAAAGGCTTTTGTGTATTTTCCTCCCTTACTGCAGCACAGGCTGGGTTTTTCTTAGCTGCACCACAGCTCCACTGAGATCACCAGGAGCTTGGCGCTTGAAGTCTGCCAGATGTACAGAGAGTCTGAGCACCACTGTGGGCTTCCGAGGCAGCCACCTGGGTGGATTATGCAGGTAAATGGAGGAGATGCAGCTCTAGGAAACAGAGGTATGTGGTATGCAAGCCACTGACAAGTGTTGGAGTCTCCTCTTATGTTTACTGGCTGCTCTTTCTGAGGTCTATGCATGAAAATAAAACAGTAGCAAAAGTGGAGGCATCCGCCCACTTGTTCTTCTCTTCTGCCTCCCCTCCTGCACCACCACCTTGCAGGATAAAGCCCTATACTTTGAAATGGAGATGCAGTTGCCTTTCCCACTGTGCCACCACCTGTGGAGGGATGCTGGTTACCAGGAGACTGCCACGCCTTCTTGCTGGAATAAAGGCAGGAGTGGCAGCTGAGGATGCCACACCCAGAATTGGCTTGGATTTTACTTTACAGGTGTGTGATAAATTGTCCCTAGCAACTGTAAGGTGTAAAATCAGTTCTTATCTCCCTAAACAGATGCACAAAGTCTTAAATTGAAAGTCTGTTCTGAAATGCCATCTGACAAAGCATGTCTTTTCCTAGAAAGAGACCTGTGGTCAGGCGGCTCCCTCCTCCCCTGCTTTCCCAGCGGAGGGAGAATGCTGCCCTCTCTTGGGCACAAAGCCATGTTTGCCACCAAGCTACCCCACAGGGGCTGGTGTTTCTGACACCAGGACACCGCAGCTTGCTGCCAAGGTGTGGCATCAGGACATAGATTACAAGCTCCCAAGTGTTGCAGTCCAGGCAGGTCATCTGACGAGTTGTACAGGGTTGGTGGCAGGGTATGGTACCCAAAGGCTTTGATGGGTTTCCATCCAAGTGGTCAGTGGAGTGGCATTTAAAGAGAAAACGCTTTACTATTATTATTATTATTATTATTAACAAACAATCTTCATATCCCCACTTAACACATAATTTCCTGGACTGAACTCTGAGCCCAGAGCCAGGGTAAATGCTACACCAGATCAGTTTTCCTTCTCTAGGTGAAAGGGTCTGGGACTCAGCTCAGGTCCACTGGAAAGGAAGTGCTTGTGTTGTCTCCATAGACTGGTAGTGCAGGGACAAGGACTGGGTTAACTTCCCATGTCCTCCTCAGTGTGTGCAGCAATGGGCTGAGTGCAGGCACCGAGTGGGAGATGTAGCTCTGCCAGTGCAGTGCTGGGGCTCCCCAGGGGTTCACTACCAGGGAAGCTGCTCTACCTTCCACTGTACAGCAGAGTCTACGGTGACAGGACTTCTGTCCTTTTGCTATTTGGGATCTGTTTAACCCTACCATCAGACTTTCCTTCTAAATGATTGCCTTCTTGCATTCCTGCATTATGAGGGGTTGGAAGTCAACCAATACAGTTTGAGCACTGCTTTGCTCTTTACCTCCTTTCTCTGAGCTGCTCTCAACCCTCACCATCCTTTCAACCTCAGCTGAAGAGTGCACCCCCCCTTACAGTTGCTTTCTTTCCTAAAAGCACAGTTGCTGAATCAGTTGGAGCCTTACTTTGAGGACAAAAGGAAGCAGACCAGCACAGTCGAGAGAGCTGACTGAAATCAAATTTATCACCAGATGTGAGCAATCCTAAAGTATCTCTTGTCCACTAGGGAGTGGACAGAGCAAGCTCAAACACAAGACTGTCAATGTTACTTACTCCTCTTCCAATCTGAAGTTAGATGTAGTTTTCCCTTGGTAAGGTGTGCTGATTCAAAGCATTCCCAGCATCTCCCAGAGTTAATATCTCCTTGGGTTCACACTGGAAAGCCACGTGTTACTCAGAAGCTTCAAATTCATATTAAAACATCAATGAAGGGTTTCTTCTCTTAAGAAGAATCCGTAGTGCAATACAGACAACAGATCAAAGCTTGTACTGGGAAATTGCAGTAAAACTTACTGTTTAAACTCAGTCTGAACAAGATTAAGATATACATGAGCAATAGCCCCTGTGCCAGGAATACAATGACCCTTTGAGTCTAGTGCTGGCTCTGAGGGCTCAGCAGCAAGAAGCAACAGTGCAAAACTGAACACAAAACTTTTGTAAGATGCAATGGCAGAAGGGGCTCAAAAAGCCAGGATGCAGTTTTTCACCTTGGAAAGACACCAGGTTTGGAACCCCAAAATGTGGAAGAACATCCCGGGAATGATAATGTCAGCACTTATTAGGGCCTTGCTTTCTGAATGAGGTGATCATGGTGGAGCAGTGGCTCTGCAGTGATGCAAAAGGAACACTGCCATCTAGTGCACTTCAAACAGAAAATTTTCATACTGTAAAAACGTGATTTGCATCTGTTTGTGCAGAGGCTGGAGGCACTGCCAGGTAAGAGAAGGCATTGTATTTTTGTTGAATAGAGAAACAGCATTTTAACTTGCAGGTGATCACTAAGTATGAAGATGAGGAGGAATGAAGAACCCCCTTCTAACACTCATTATGCATAAGTAATTATTTTAGCTGAAATCTGTGCTAGATCCATGAAACAGGCTTTCACCAGCTGGCAGTGGGCAATGTGTCAGGAGGGTGGTGTGCTCACCTGTCTCCTGTGCTCACTTGCATCCAGATCATTTCATGTCCGCAGTTTTTCTCTGTGTACCAGAAAGACTCATGATTGTAAGAAGCCATTCCTTGTAAAACTGCACCACTTTCTTTTTTTTTTTATGAGAGGTGGCCTGATAGGCTCTATTAAAGCAGTAACACAGCAGGAAGTGGCAGCCCTTCCCCTGTTTGGGAATAACTCTCTTGCCCTAGCACTTGAGATTCCCAGATGCTGAGATGCAGGGTGGGAAATGCCAGCATGTGGCACCAACAGCAGATGTCTGCCTGGTGGCACACAGCTGAGCTCTGCACTCTGCAGCTGCAGGGGGCCAGTGGGGAATGAGGCTCAGGGGCTGGCAGAACAAGCTCTTCTCAAGAGGGAGCCACTCAAACTCATTTTCAAACCTATCAGAAACCAGCCTCCGATCACTTCAGTGCAAGTCAAAATACTCTGTACAGATCTGTGCAGATGGTTCAGTCTGCTGTCACTAGGATGGTTTGGGACATGCCTTGCTCACCTGACCTGTTGGTGAACAGTGCCTTCCTTCAGGTAAGGACAACTGAACAGGTTTTGGCTCTGCAGCCTCTTCCACGGAGGAAGAAAGGATATCTCACTCTCCATCCTGCCTATGAGGGAGATAAAGTTCTTTCAAGTTGGATCATGATCCTTATGGGGCTGTAGGGGGATTCAGAGGGAATTGCAAAGTGTTTGTTAGCCTCAAAATGGCTAATTAGTTTTAATCATTGGCAGCAACTCAGAAATTACAGCTGGTTCTCATGCTGATGCCCTGGAGCAGCAAAGCTGTTGCCCACAGTTAAAGGCAGCCAGTTGTTCCTTCCTAGTGCAAATGCCTGACATCAGGGTAAATTTTCAGGCTTAATTTTATGTCAAGAAATGTGCCCAATTCATTCTGCATGGGGTGGATCAGCACTGTGAGCGTGCTGTGTGAACTGCCTGCATCCCAACAAGGATGACAGCTCTGCTCCTACACTCACAAGCAGAAGTATGTGCTTACTGAGCAACAAGCAGCTGATGAATTCATCTGATCCCTCCACTAGATGGGATGCAAGCACCATAATTTCCAAGCGTTTCTGGTTGGAATGAGAAGTTCCAGCACAGTCTGCTCAATATAACTGTCTCCCATGCCAGATACTACTAGCCAGGGGCTATGAAAGGCAAAAGTGTTTCGTTCCAGTTCCTCTCCATCAGAAAGAGCACAAAAAGGGAAATGATTCAGTGCCCCAGAAACATGATACGTAAGTGATTGGGGATGACATCATTCAGCTATCAGGCAACACAGTGTCCCGCAACCCTCTAGGTCCTAACCTAATGTGAACAGAAATGAGGGAGCAAGCCAGGGTTGAGACTTGTCACTTCAGCATTGTCACTAGACAGAGCAAGTGCTGTCAGCTGTCCAGAGAGAGATAAGCTTACTTTTGGAAGCAGTAAGAAAGTTAACATTTTTATAGATCTCTAGCCTTAACACAGTATAATCTCACTCCATTACTGTTAGTACAGTAATGTCCACTGTACCACTAATTGTACTTACTCACTGCCCTAGATTAATGATAGTAGATATTATCTGTAATAACTCTACCCCTATTCCTTTATGCTTTTAGGTTTTTTGTGTAGAAGTTAGGAATATTGGTATTACTACTTTCTCTTGAGGGGGGAGGGGGAAGGGTTTTGGTGAAAGACAACAAATAAATAATTTGTCCAAAAACCCTGGGCAAGTACACAGCACAAACAAGAAGTACCTGCATTCTGGACAAGCAGTCCTGGTTCCCAGCTTCTTGAATAATGTTCTGCACTATCAGGGCCCTTCATCACCATGAAATTCACAGGCAGCTAGACACAGCTTTAAAAAGCCTCTTCGATTTTTATCTTGACAGTGCAGCAGACTAGACATTGATTGTGTTGGCTCTGTCTTAAAGATACATATTTTACCAAAAATTACATGTGAAAATAAATACAATCCTGAGGTCATTAGGTCATGTGGTATATTTTTATAGCCAGGTTTGTTTAATCTCATTACTTTCAGTTTCCAGAATGCCAAAGGCTTGTCCTGCCACCACTGAGGCAGGGCTTGTGTATTGTCAGCCCAAATTGGACAGCTGAGTAGAAAGCAACATGAGCTTGTGGGATCTGGCAAGGTGTAAGGAATAAGTAAGAATTCTAGTATGAGCATCAGTTGATTAGCAGTGCAATGATTATATGCTTTGTAATTTAATGCCTAGCATTATGTTCCAGAGTTAATGTCCCCTGGAGAGGAACTGACTGCTTGTAATTCCCCCCAAGCTAAAGCCTCGGAGGCCACTGAAGCAGTTAGGCAATACTGCATCAGGTACATTCAGCTTTCAGTGCTTCCCTAGGAAAGACTTGCATTCTAAAGCAGTTTCATGGCAAAATGATGGATGCTGTTGCCAGGGAATCAGGAAATACCATTGCCTCTTCAGGTTAAGTTTACTTTGAGCTAATGGCCTCTCAACTTCATTTTGGTACAGCTTTGTGTCATTTATCCCTAATGGTGCAGTATCAACCACTCCAACGCTGGCTCCTTTGATATCCTGTGAGCTTTGTCACATATCAGATACCATGGGCAAGGGGAAATCTCCTTTGTTCTGCATGACAAAGGAATATTAGAGGGTCAGAAATGCAGATGCAAGTCTTCTGGAAGTTCCCTTGATGTGTTGACATCATTCACTTTTCAACAACAAATGCAACTGAAAGGGCAACACCAGTGCCTCGTATGTGCCTCTGGTATGCCTGGAAGCAGCATTTTCTCACACTGTAACTTTTGACCATAATTGCTTTTGTTTCTCCACTGTCCTTCTCAAGAGCTTTGCAGGTCACCTTTGTGTGCTGCTATCCAGTTACTGCTTCTTGAGATGTGCATCATTCATGCTTTTATGTGTATTATGGCTTTCATATTTCACCAGTGTTGGCACAATTTTAAGAGAACAGCATTTTACTTCCATTGCAGGCTTCCCCTGGCTCAGGTGATACCCACCTTGCCTGTGACGATGGACCAGTTAAGACAGATGCTGGCCACATTGCCTGTTTCCTGTGTTCAGAAGCTGTGTTCCACAGTGAGGTCCTCATTCAGCAGACAATAACAAACAGAGAGTTCCCACCCACTGAGAGCTCGCTGCCTAGGGTTATGGAAAAATATATCAAGTGGAGGTCAAAGAATAGCAGAGGGCAATAATAAAACACTGGCCACCCTGCTTTCCATGGGCCTCTTGCCTCGGGGGTAACAGTCAACCTTGCCTGTGTAGGACCAGCTCTCTCTTGCTTAATACATACATACACACATGCACACACACACAGCCTGAGCATAAATTAAACAGCCTTTAGAGCACTAACAAAGAGCAAACGCTAAATTCAAGCCAGATGTGACCCACTACTCAGACACCAGCAAGCAGCTTTGGGCTGGACCATGTTCTTGGAGGTTGCAGTCCTCATGGAAGGCTCCAGCACTTAAAATCCAGTGGGTGTTCTGGAAGGTCTCGCCCTTCCTCCAGTTTACAGGATTCCTGCACCCAGGCTATCATTCAACTAGGCTGGCTGGCTGTCCTGGTGCCCCTGCACTTTGCCTAAGCACCATACTTTTTGGAACAAAGCAGGTGAGGAGGGATTTATGCCAATAATGCCAGTTTCATTATGTTCTAATTTGATATATGGAAAACATATGGATGTAAACCTTTGACAATCTAGAGGATCCTGTTCCTTTGTCAGTGTAGGCATCTTTTGGGGCCTATGTAATCCAGACTTTTCCTGCTGATGTTGGATCTGAGTCTCTCATATCCAGTGTAGCAGACAACAGAGTCAATGCAGGGCTGAGCAGGCAAGATGGAACAGAAACCCTGCTGCAGAGTATTCTGCTCCATGGCTTTAGAATGAACAGAGAACCTGGAGAAAATATCAGTGGCCTTGCTGCTTCGAGCGAATGCCTGTGGGAGAGGGGCCATCAGAATGGATTTGTGGATTAGGAAATCCCTTGTGAACAAGTCCAAAGCTGTCCAGGAAATTACATTTTTAATTTCAAAAGACAGCTTCTTCTGAATTTTTTCCTTTTTGATTAACTAGGAATTCCATCAGCATCCCCATTATTTTTTTGCCAGCTAAAACTCTGTTTGAGTTTCAGTCCATAAAGCTCGATCAAATGCATTTTACTATTGCTGTCTAAACATTTCACCTGGTTAATGCCTAACTTCAAGCATTTTTAATATTTGTACTTCCTAAATTATTCGGGGAGAAGCCACTGATCCCAGGCCAAACGCTGATGTCATTTACACCAACAATTAGCGCAGCGTTGCCCAGCTCGGCTCAGGGGCTGGAGGCGCCGCTGTCCTCCCGCCTTCCTCCCATAGATGGAGCCGCCCGACTTGGCTTTCTCCCGCTCGGCGCCTGGGCAAAAGGCGGCAGGGAAAACGGTATGGCTGTATTTCAGCCTTGAACATGAAAGGTTTCTGCCCTCCTTGACTGAACCTTCGCTTGTCAGACTAACGGTGGCGGGGTAGAGAAGCCGATCTCCGAAGTGCAGAGAAACAGGACGGGATTTCACGTGGGTGCGTGAAATTAGCGCAGGGACAATCGCACGGGCGATATGTCGTGAAACAGCTGTCAGAAAGGTCCGAGTCAAATGCAAAGTGAAATCTTCACAGGAAAAGGAAGCAGGCCCAGCTGAGCCCCCCTGCAATGGCGTGTTTTGGGGTACAGCTACCTCTTGAAAACACTTTTTAGAGACCTAAAAAAGCTCTGTCACTGGCTAAAAATAAGCCTTGGCACATTTCACGCAGACATTGCAAAGCCCTGTTGCAGATAGGAACTAAAGCTCACCAGCCCTGCAAGGTAAGGTCTGAACTCTTTTCTAGATGGAAAAGGTCTTTTCTAGGAGGAAAGTGAGGCAGCAAAGGTGGGCTGTGCACACTTCAGGATTAGCTAGAAGTATTTTGGCAAGGGGTGAGATTTTTATCTTTTTGTTATAACAGTGCTCCCTGCTGTGCCAGCAGTTGTAATGGTACAAAGGTGTGTTGTGGTGGTAAGATTTGCCCCACATGAGCATTTGATTCTGATAAAAGTACTTGGATGACAACATAGTCAAGTTAATACTAGAGTTTGTATAGCTTTACTGAACTAAAGTTGAAGCAGTACAACCTTGGTATACAGATAAGGACTAAGTATCTTATCCAAATATATGGAGCAAGTAAATGACTGATCTGGGAATAGCTCACAGCAGTCGTTCTTCCCAAGCTGCTTCTCAGACTGCCCAAAACTATTCTGTTCACACTTCTTCTCAACCAAGGGTAACACAAAGCATCATTGTTTGTCAAAATGTCATGGCTTAAAAAGAGATGCCGCTCTCTTATTTATAAAACTAAGAGAAACAAAACATTGGAAAGTATTTGTCTCCTGTCTGTCCTTCTTTCAGTGACACCTGTAATTTTTGTGTGTGCTTCTAGAGGAGTGAGTTTAGTCAGGCCTGGCAAAATGCAGATGTTTCTGCAGAATCACTTGTGAGAGTGATTTGGGTTGTTCAGGTTTTGTTTTTAATGTATATTTACCAATGTAAATTTATGCAGAGACCAGCATACCCATCTGTCAAGTGAAAGTACAACAGTGGCTTAACAGTATACATCCAACTACTTGTAATATGTTCATTATTGGAAATGGCTCTGTCCCTGAGGAATTTCATGAAGCCTTGGATCTCGAGTTTCCTCACCATGTAGGTGTGGGACTCAGCTCACTGAGCCCTGCAGTAGAGTCAGCCTTAATAAGAGACCAAACGAGGAGGAATGTGGTCTCCAAAGGGAGAAGGAAGCGAGGGGACAGGGGACAAGGAAAGGCTTGGCAGAGCTATTGAATATGATAATCCAATAATATAATGGGAGGTGTAGTAATACCAAATGAAAAGAAAATGACCTTTTATTGGGGAAAGCAGAAGGGCAGATTCACCACTGCACCCCATGTGAAGGTTATGCTTTAGCTGTGCTGTTCTCCATTTGAGCTGCTTTATTTCCACGGCTCTGCATTCCTGTCTGAGCCACCATAAACCTCACTTTTGTAGCAGTTCAGATAATGGACGTTACTGTTATCCTCTTCAGATCAGCATTTGCCACCTGTCTTCCCTGCATGTTACACCAAAACTTGTCTTTCTTGCTCCCCACGGAGAAGCTGTACGGGCAGGGTAGAATGGCCAAGGAGCTGTTCTCTCCAAAGAGTACCCAGAAGCAAGACCACAGAGCACTGGTCATGTGAGAGTCACTAGGGGCAGCTGGAGCAGGCACAGATGGCTCTTCAGCTAAGCCAGACTGAAAAATTTCAAGACAGTCATCAAACCCAAATTAAATATTTCTGAAGTTCAGGATATTTTTTTATTTTTGAACTTCATTTTTCTGTGGAAAAACTCTGTTAATTCAGTATTTTGGGACAAAAATTAATTTTGAATTATCTGGATTTCCCTCGGGAAGGAAATTCTGCTTTTCTATGAGCTGGAAGTGATGTATCCTAAAATTCCCAGGCAACAATCTTATATTGGTATTTTTAATTCTGAGAACCATTCCCATGAGTTTCTAGTGTTTTTAAAGTAGGTCAAATTTTGAACACAAAAAAACCTTAAGAGTTATGCCCCTTTCATCTTTTCTTAGGAGCAATAAGCCTTTTTGGTATTATTGCTGGCTTAAATATTAAACAGGAAGCAAATTACATTTCCAGTCATTAAAGTACAATAGAACAGCTCTATTGTCTGAATCAGTGCAATATTAGGTCAGATTGTCACAAAAAGCTCGAAAATGAAGTCATATTGAAAGAATGCAATAAATTAGACTTTCTGTGCTTTCACAGTGAGCTCTGCCTGGTGAGGGACTATTTCTTCAGTCCTGCCAATTACGGTAGGGCATTCATCCCCCAAAACTTGAATTCTGTAAACATCTATATGGCATTTGATATTCACATATGCATAAATCTACCACAAAAACGCAACACATTCCAATGTTGCTGTTTACAAGAGTCCAATCTCACTTCACCAATAATGGCATTTGCTTGCAACTCCATTGGTGTGAAAGGAATTGTTCCCTATGCCATTTGAGCTTAGGCAGCACAAAGATGTGGATCTACAGGGCAGCCTTTTGTTATGGTGCTCTTCCAGTCAAACCCCTGCTCACAAGAATGTAATGCCAGGACAGACCTGAAAGATCTTGCAGGGACAAGCATAGACAACACTCAACAAGATCTGACACCTAGTGCCTGGTAGCCTCCCAGAGTGTTGTCCTGACTGTATTTATAATCTTGCATTTGCCATGAAACCCAACAACAAAGCCAGGCAGAATCTGGCACATGAGAGGTGACATGCCACCTTGGAGCTGACCGGTACTGTCATGCCTTCAGGAGGAGCAGGAGCTGCTGGCTGTTGCTGAAAGTCCTGGGGAGGTTTGGGTTGTTTCTTGCAGATGCTCTGTCCCCAGTGTTGCAGCTCCCAGCCTGTACCAGCAAGGCAGCATGCCAGTCAGGATCTTCCTGCTTGGCTGCCTTGGGAAACTGTCCAGAGGGCAGTTGACCCCAGTCTGTTGTAATTTTAAAAGCATCCACCATCAGGGATCCTATGGCCTCTGAAGACTATTATAGAGCTGAACCCACAGGAATTTATTGCCAGAATTTTGTACTGTTCCCCTTATTCATTCTTCCCTTTTCTAGTTGAAACAAATCTAGTTCCTTTGTTCTTCTTTTGTAGGCCATGTTTTCTAAGACCCTTACCATTGCCACTTCAAACATTTTAGTCTCTGATCTTTATAACTTCTTCTAAATGCAGTGGATGAAACCAAACACAGTATTTCAGCTGAGGCCTCCTTGAAACTGGGTACAGAAGAACTATTTCTCCCTGGGCTTCCTTTTGGTATGACTTGTGTTTGAATACCCTAGCATGAGATTTGCCCTCATCTCCTTTGCTTGTTATTTCACTTGTGATTTAGCCTGACCTCTCTAGTTCTCTTATGTCATCTTTTTGCCGCCTCAAAGAGAGAAATTTGTTAACTATAGTTCTTCTATAGTTGATTTATATTTCTATATCATGCTAAGCAATTCTATTAAATACCAGGTTGTGGGTTGGATTGCTTCTTGAAACTAACACATTTGGGTTCCATCAGAGCTTCTGAGAGGTTTGTAACACATTTGAGCACGATTTCTAACCACAAATTTTGAAAATGTGCTCGGTATCTTACAATTGTTAATGATGACATCAAAAAGAAGCAGACCCACATCACCACTGGAAATGCTGTTCCCTCTTCTGTGAGGAAATCACTACTGACTTGCTGGGCATCACTGATACAACTGCAATTCCCACTGGAAATGAACCATGGTGGACAACAAATGGTGTTGAAGCAGAAGAACCTCTTCTTCTGCATCTCTTTGAAATCAGGGCCCTGCCCCTCCACGGCATGCATCATAAATATACATCCATGTATGAATTCATTGCCACCTCCACACGGAGTTACCAGCTGGGAGGTGTCTGCTCTTTAATGGTCACATTATTTCCCACTCAGTGGAATGGCTCAGCTAGGGGAGCCTTCAGCTCATTCCTGATACTTAGTTACAGACTGTGAAAGATTTATGTATATGAAGTGTGCTCAGTTTTACTGTCATGCGACATTGTTTTGACAGCCCAGATGAAGTTCCAGGTATGACATTATCAAACAGAATATGCCCTAGAGAAATTATTTTTCTGAGTATTTTATTTCACACTCTGTCTCATCTTAAAAATGCAGAACAGGCCACAAGAAATGAGAAGGAAATTAAAGCTTTGATTCGGCACAGAACTTCAGCATATGCTTATGTTGAAGCAGCTATGCAGTCAGAATGTGCCCATGGTTAAAATCCTAGTGCTTCACTAAATACTGATCTGAGTCTGATGGGGGTCTTTACCTTCTTCTAGTACTAGATTTAATTTGCTTACTCCATTATATGAAAAACAAACAAACAAACAAATCCCTCCATTGCACAAACAGCTACATAGACTAAAAAAAGAGAGTATCTTCTAATTGTTATAATTGGGCAAAAGAGATGTAACCCATGTAAGTGGAATAAAAACATAAAGGTAATGCCTTGTTCAAGGAGGTAATGAGGGGGGAAGAGAGATGGCCTTGTATTTTATACACCAGTTCTGAAATTGGATGTGTATGAAGGGAGTGAGGGCTGCTTCAAGAGAAGCCCTTGAGGATGATGAGAGGAAAGAAGGCAGGCCCTGTCTGGGTAAGGACTTCCCACAAACCCCAACTCATGGGGCAGAGGAGCTTTCTCTAAACAGGTGGCGGAGTCACCCAAGCTCAGGGCAATGGGACACGTGGTTGTGCAGGAAGGACCACAGCAAGGGACGCTTCCCAGAACACTGGTGACAAACTTTGACAAGGAAGATGGAGAAACCGTCCGGAATGGGAGTGCTTCCCTGCATGGCTCCAAGAGACACACACAAATGCTTGTGATAGGACCGTGCGAAGAAACTTGAGTGAGGGTGGTGATTTTACATTGGGTGGTCCACGCAAACAGAAGGACAGAGAAAAGCAAAGGTAACTGATCTCTAGGATGAGGGAATTGGAGAAGTGTTATGCTGGATCACATTGGAATAGTCTGGCAGGAAAATAGGCATGTAGGAAGCTCAGCGTTCTTCAAAGGAATGATAACCACCAAATCTCAACTAACCTAGTGCACAGGAAGGAAGGATAGTAAGCGAATAATTTAGATAAACCATGAGTTTAATTTGACTGGAAACAAGAAGGAAGCATGCAGAACGGGGAAGGTAGGTCAGGTGGGCAGAGTTCTGAAAGAACAGTGCAAGCATCAAGGACTACA
>VXBR01001719.1:835154-927041 GCA_013400215.1 Cisticola juncidis | reverse complement strand
GTCCCGGAGGGGGCACGGCTCTCACCCGCTGCCTCCCGGAGGTTTTTTTCACCGTCCCGACAAAGTTTGGGAGCCGGCGGGGCCACTCCCCTGAGGGTGCGCGCGGCCGGGGCGGGAGACTTGGCACCGACATTCCCCCGCCTGTCCCCCCCCCCGTGCCGCTCCTCCTCCTTCTCCAGCCGCGCCGCTGGGAAAAGTTGGCGGCGCTCGTTTGTGAGCGAGGCTCGGGGAGGGAAGAGATGCCCAAGAAGCGCCTGGGCACAATCCCGTACAGTGTGCTCTGGGATGACCCCGCTGGAGCGGAGAGGTTGGACCGGATGACCCAGTGTGGCCCCTTCCAACCTCGCCCAGCCTGTGATTCGGTGGCAGTGAGAGGGCAGGCCGGGGTATCCCCCCGGAGAAAGGCAGTGCCGGTGCCCGCGATGCCCCGCGGGATGGCACCGGGGTGCGGAGGAGCTGCTCGTCCTGCCGCACCGGAGTGCTCCGCTGCCTGGGGGGTTTTTGGGTTTGGTTCATTTTTGATGCCGTCCCCGAGGGCTCACGGAGCAAATCCGCTGTTCCCCGTTCCCCGCTGAGGCTCTGGCAGCGCGGTCCCGCCCGAGCGCACCGCGCGTCCCACAGCGCTTCCAGAGCCGTCGGTGCCCTGTCCTTCCCCCAGCGCCGGCAGCCCCAGTGCCGAGGGGACAGGGTGGTGTGCCCCGCTTTCCGTGTCCTGTCAGCAGGGACGGGGCTCGGCCTTTGTCGCTGGGAGCGCAGGAAAGCAACGGATTTGCAGGCTGAGAAGGAAACGGGCTGCCGCACTGCCCGTGGCGTTCCCAGCGTTTGCGTCCTTTTGTAGCCGAGCGAGTCGGTGTTTCTCAGGTTAAAAGCCCTCCTGTCAGCCTTGGAGCCCTCTGTGCCGAATGGCAAATGGGAAATTGGGAGAAAGTTAGACTCACGGTCGAGTAAAGAAAACCAATGTGCAAAGCCTGAAGCTCGGCTCTCTGAGCAGAGTAATTATTTAGGAGCAAAAAGTATCTCCATAAAAGCTGTTATTGTCTACAGCTACTGGATCGCAGTCCTGAAATCCGAGCGCCTTCCTGGGTCTTTCTGAATGCCTGGGATGTGCTCTCATATAGAAATGATGTTTTTGGGATTTATGGGGCTGAGGTTGTAGAAATGCAGAACCATTTCACGTCTATGAGTCTCGGGGTGCTTTGCAAGCAAGAGTAACTCCAGACAAAAATAAATCTGGGATAAGAAAGTACTGTATCCTTCTCTTATACACACAAAACCCCCTCAGAGGCAAAAGCTCTTTCAGTTGTTCAGAGGATGCAATGAGGACACAGTACTAGAGCTGGCTGGGAGGATCCTTCCCTCCCCAGTGGAAAATGTGGTATTTGTGAAGTTGCAGTTTTCTGCAAGAAAGTTCCAGTTTTACAGGGAAAAAAAAAGTTACATTATTCTGATCGGAAAATTAAAGTGATGGTTCATGGCTACCTGCCTTGCAGACTTCTGTCAATTCTACTTTCTGCTCACAGGAAGAAAGTACAGTTAACAAAATCTTCCCCTTAGAGACTTCCACCTTTTTTTTTTTTTCCTTTTTCCCCCCCTGTTTTCCCCTCTTTTAAAGGAGTTGCTTGGAATTTTTATTCCACAAAGGACGTGAGAGCTTTACTTCTTACTCTGAAACATAACTAAACATTTTTTCATAGCACAAAAATTCCAGTATTTGGCCAGCCCGATTCAAAACTTCTGGAAACTTGGGGACAGATCTTTGGCTTGTACAAACTGGCTAGTTCCATTGTGTTTAGTCCACAGAGGATTTGGCCCTAGTTAATTAATGGTTCACTCGAGGTCATGCAGCGAGTTGATTTTTAAAGCTGGAGACTGAATCCAGAGCTGTTATTATTCGATCCTGTCATATATCTTGAAGTTTACTGCACAACATTATATTTTTCTTAGACAAGCTGGATTAATAAGAGGCAGAATCCACGAGGCTCTGATTGCAACTTTTCTTAAAAATCATGTTCTTAAAAAAATCTATTCAATCGTGATCTTACTAGAAAAGCGAGTAAATATGTTGTAATTAGTGCATAGGTGACACTGACTACCGAGGGAGAGAGAGGCCTGAAAAACTGCTTTTGTTATTTAAACCTTTCTTTCAAAGTACAAAAGCATTTGATTGGCACTTCACTGATTTAATAGTCCATTTGTAATGCAGGAAGAACATTACAGAAAATTTTAGCATTATTTTAAATGTCATCATTTAATCTGTAGGTGTTTTTTAAAAATCCTCATTTCTAGGAGGAGAAAACTTTCTGATAGCATGTGGAATCTGTGACTAGTTAGTTGTTAAAGCTATGAATGCTTCCAAAACGAAATGGTTTATGAGTATTAAAATGTATCCTGTTTGTTGTGTTAGCACTAAAGTAAAATACAAGAAAAATCCTTCTGGCTGAGGATTTAATGTTTGGTCTTACAATGCTGTAACATTAGGAATGGAACCTAAGCCCTCTGGTTTAAAATCAGGGTTGCCAGCATTCATATTAAAGGGAAGAACTGTTCAGATCCTGTGCAGCAGCAGTATGAGCAGCAGCTGTATGAGATACCAGCTAGCCCATTCGACATCTGAATTTACAGAGGTGGTCTTTCACCTGTACTTGCATAAAGATGCTTTATGAAGGTCGATTTTTCTTTTCTGTTTTACACGTGAGGAAGATACAAAGGTCAGAAATCCAAACAGACCAGATGCAGTCACCCCTTTCCCCCAATGCTGCTGATTTTTCAGGGGAAAATAAGACTTCATGAAGTTCATAAAGGCTTGTCTCTGCCTTCCAAATGTTTGAAGAGTGGCTTCATTGCTAGAATATTATATGCTAGAAAGCTCAGAATTTAACAGCACTGAAATGACTTCCCAATGTCAAAGAGCAGTCAGTGAGAGTTTGAACAAGCCCTTCTGCCTCCCAGGCCACAGCTGCACCTATTGGCTTCATTGTCCCATCCCTCCTACGCACATGCATGCCTGGCATTGTTTTGGAAATACAGCAGGAACTTGATAATTCAAACTGATGACTCGGAGAGCCACTTGTGGAATTAATTTATTGGGTAAATTAATGACTAGATGTGCAGGCAGATTAAAAAAAAAAAAAAATCAAAAACAAAAACCCAAAAAACCCTACAAAAGCAAAAATTTAAAAAACCCCACTGTGTCATAGTGTATGGTTTGTTCTGTTACCTCAGTGTGATTTATTTGCCACTGCATGATTTGAGTATCCTGGAAAATATTTTCTTAGAAATTTTGTGAGTAAAGTCTTAAATCTCAGCATGGTTTTGTTCTTGTTATGTAAATCTGTAAGGGGAATTGGGTTTTCAGCTCTTCAATGACGAGTTATAATTTGGGATTAGGAATTAATCCATAGCACCTATTTTGTGGCACAGGATTTATAGCATGCCTCAGAGGTTAAACCACAGCCTTAGTATACTGATCGGTGTTGTAGGCTTATTTGATTTCGGCAGGGCTGCCTGCCTAAGACAAATAGGATTTGATCCTTGCTGGGTAACCTTGGTCAAATTCCAGGTGGCCCTCAAGACTTACTATTTCCATCTTGGTATTAGAAAATAAGTGTGTTCTTTCTGTTTATTTTTCACAGGGCCTCAGTATTGTTCAGTACAGTTTGTCATGTGAGGCTGTAAATCCTTTCAAGCGAGGTGGAATTTTAGATTTGCAAACTGTTCCCAAATGATTGCATGGGTATCATGAAGGAAAAGGCAGTCCTCTAGCTGAGAATGGACAGAACTTACCGAGTTTAGCTCATTGAGATTCCAGAGTGACTGCAGATATTAATGTAGAAGATTCTTCGGGGGGAAATAATTATTTTTAATTTGCTCAAAGTACCAAATTAATGTTAAGTAAGCAGAATTCATCTGTAATTGCCCAAGAAATCTTACCAGCAGTTTAGGCTATCTGAAGAAATATTGCAGAGAGTGTGCCCAAGTCATTACATTATTGATAAACAAACAAACAAAAAGATACAGTGTCTCAAACTGGCAGCTATTAGTAAACTTTGCTTGTTTAGTCTTACATAGGTGTGCTGACCCTTGATCTTGGGTATCAGAGCAACTCAAGCAAGTCAAAATTCAGTTCTTTCATTTTCATTAGCAATATATTTACTGGCAGGAATCATTGAGCGTATCTGAAACAGAAGAAAAGAGTTGCCATTGACCAGCTTGCACAACCAGAGGTGATTTTGAAAGGTCTCTGTCACTTTGGGAAGTACTGTGTTTGTGGCTTGAGTAGGGTGAGCAGGAAAAAAAGAGATTTTGGTGTGTAGATGATTTTGTACTTACTGATATCTGTGGATCTCAGATTATACACTGATTTTCCCAGATATTCATGAAAGATGCCTCAGGGAATACCAGAATAAGATGATTTTGTTGTCAACTTTTCTTGTAAGAGAAACTTCTGATTTTGACTCTCTAACAGCTTATTCAAAGAAATAATTATTCCTTCATCTTTCTTTATTTTTTTAATCAAACATGGGGTCCAACCCAGTTATTGCTTCTTATATTTTACCGGTCTGGGTTCCTGGCTTAAGTCTTGGGCCTTATGAAGCTCTCTGCCACGAATAGCATATTTAACTTTAGGGAAAAATTGCTCAGTCTTTGTTGCGTATCTGTACAACAGGAATAATACCATCTGCTGTCATCACGAATATTTGCAAACGTATGTACGCAGAGAATTTCAAAATGCAGCCATCAGGGTTATAAATAATATCTAAAGTTATAATTTCAGATGGTTGGTGCCAGTTTTTCCATTGGCTGTTTGGTTTGACAATAAATGCCAGTGTCAGTAGTTTTATAAACTTTGGTGCAGTTATTCTGGGTTTGCATCAGAAAACAGAAGGTGGCTTAGACATGAATTTCCTCTTTGAAATAACTGAAGTGACATCAGTGGAATTATACAGGAATGATTTTGGCATTGATACTGCTGAAAGACATAGTGCTCTCTGAGTGCTTTGGCCTCATACAAAGTGAGCTGTATTAGTAGTACAGGAGTTCAAAGCTTTGGAATTGTAGTGTCCTCTTTACCATTTAAAGTTTTCAAGTACTGCAGCTAGCAAGTACTACTTCTGGAAGAACTTCAGGATTCAAAAATGTGAGTCTCCCACCCAATAGTAATTGTGCACACGAATTACTTAATTTCCCATATGACTTTCAGCATATCCATTTGACTAAAGCTTAAGAAAGTAGACTTTTAAAAGCATTTTTGTAACAAACTCCAGTCAGACATCTAGGCTGCTTTTCTTATACATAACACTTTCTATTTCCAGACACTGTAAATATTGGCCTTCAGAATAGCTTTGTGCTGTGTTTACTCTCATCACTTTATGGAACATGAAGAAAGCAGAAAATACCCACTGTTTCTAAAACTGGTGATAATTTTTTAACTGCTTGTATTTTAGTATGCATCTTTTGAGACCCTGAGGCTTTATTTCTACCGCCACTGGTTCTGGACACTTCCCTCTCCCACTGGTGTTAGTTGTAAGTTGCAGTCATTAAGCATACCTACCTTCAAGGTAGATACTAAACACTGGCAAAACTCATGTAGAAGCTACAGCTTTTAGGTGCAGTGAAACCAGGGCAAAGTTCTGGGGAACAGGCTGGAAGTGTCTGAAGTTCGGGCCTCTAGAAAAGCTGTCATTCTTCTCTATTTTTAAATGTACCAGAATGAAATTAGGGATTGAAATGGCAGGTGCTGCTGTTCTTCTGTTAAAAGTGGCAATATCTTTTTGTTAAGCAGTTTTTTTGTTTCATAACTGTAAAGTAAATAAAAAAATAAAATATCTTGTGCTTAAAAATAAAAATCTTAGTGCTGTTTAGGTGGAGTTTGAATGTGGGGTCCACATTGTCTCCAAAACAATTTGTAGGACTTCTCCGCCATTGTAGTGTATGAATAACACCCACTGAACTCAGTGTGAGGGTTTTTTTATCGTGTGGCTGAAAAGAAGGGTCCCTATTTATAGCATTCAAACGTTGGCAGGTGCAAGACTGGTGAGAAATGTTAGTCTCACACATACAAACTAGTTGTTTAGGAGAGACTTCTACGTGGTGGGAGCTGCTCCTCGCTGGGCCGCTAGAATCAACAGCGTTGCTCAGTGGCTGTCTTCTTGTTGAGATCAATCAGCTTGCATTTCCAGGAGGGTGTGTAACGAAGAAGGGCCTGATGGTGCTGATTGCAGTAATATACATAGCTATGGCAGCCTTAGCTATTATTTATAGAAGTGCTAATTATATCAATAGAAATAGCAATATTAATACTGTTAAGTGTCAGAATCCACGCTTGACAGCATGAACTAAACACAGCTACTGTGAAACAAAGCAGCCAGCTTGTCTCCCTTGTCAAACCACCAATATGCATTTCAGGAAGAGTACACACCCACCTTAATTGCTTGGGGTCTCACCATTTTTGCTCATCTTGTTATATCACTATCATTTCAAGCTGAAAACTCACAAGACCGGCTGTTCCCATGAAGTGTAGACTGTATTCAAAGTCAGTCTGGAAAATTCAAACTGTGGCTAGAAGTGTTACAGTGGATTCCAGTTTAAAGCTGTCATCCTACAATGCTGGAGACTGCAAGTGTCTTGAAGTTCAGAATCTGACCCAAACTTTTCTTTTTTAGTCTGTATCCTACCACTTCTTGTTTACAACATAGTTGGTGAGGACACACGTAGATTTCAGTACCCACAGTTACCTTCAGACTACGTTATAGCCAGCCTTAATTGGCATCTTTTAAAGGGCAGAAATCATATTACCAAAAAAACAAACAAAACTAAAAGAAAACAAGAGCATATTGAGACTTATTGTCTGACTGCTTTTTTAACATTTAAAATATGCTTGATTTCCTGTCACAGCTCTTGTTACATCTGCCTACCTCTTGTGACAGTGTTTTAGACTGACTTCCCATAGGAGCTTACAAATCAAGCAGGTTAATGTCTTCATTAAAACTGAATAACAGTTTACTTTGGGAAAAAAACATATTAAATATTTCAGGATATTGAACACCAAACTACTATTAAGCTTTAACTAATGCATTTACTTTGCTGACACTTGCTCTCCGATGGGACGTGTAGCTCAAGTTAATGTCACTCGAAGTGATGTTTAAGACTTCATGAGAAAGTGTTTCCAATCCCTTCTAGATGATTTTACTCTAATTCTATCACTCTGTACTTGAGAAAAAGTTTTAAATAAGTTATTTCAGCAACTTGGCATCCCTATTTTGGAAGTGTACTGGGTATAAATGTCTCCTTTAGAGTTTTAAATAATCCTTTCTATGTCCTAGATACATGTGGTGCATTGTGTAGAGAGTCTGACAGGCTGTTGGCTTCCGGACACATAAAGAATGTCCTTAGCATGCTCTGCCTTTGGGAGGAAGATACAAGGATTGTTGCAAACAGAAAAGGTTTGGGTTTTGTCACCCATGACTGCGATCCACCTTAAGGCATGACTGATTTAGTGGATCGGGGGATAGAAACAGAGGCACATGGCCAGTAGGTCAAGGTTTCTCAGCTGGCAAGTGGAGATATTCTGCGTGGGCTGCTGTTACTGCAGAGCTGTGAGCTTGTGTCGTTCTCACTCTACAGAATCCATTTGCATTGATGCCATGTGGGACACAGGGGCATCCCATCAGTAATAGGAATGGGGTTTGTTTGGGTTTCTTTTGTTCATGTTGCAATGCAAATTCTGTTGGTGTAATTTGCTTTATCAGCTCTTTTGTTTTTGTTGGGATTTTTTTTTTGACCTCTTCATTTGGCAATCCCACAGTTTACTTATCTATTATCAGAGCTATGTCAGACAGTGATGCGTCATTCTTTCTGGATCCGACTGCAGCAGCATCCCAGTACATGATGCAATCAAACAACATTCCTCCGCTGGCAGATTTAGACCAATCCTTTTGAAGTTTGTTAATGTATCCAAAATCAAAGCCACTTTCAGTTCTACGCTGTAAGAATACTGATACTTTGTTGTAACCCTTCCCATCGTTGGTCTGTAATAATCCTGGAACTCTACTGACATCCCTTTAAACTCTGTGAACAGGTGATCTGTGAGTAAATCTCCCCGAGGAGTTACAAACTTCCTTGAATTATTTACATCTGCTGTAGGAATTCTGTCTTGCATTGCATACTGGGCTGATTGCATAGATGATACAAACTGAGTGATGCAGAAAGAAATGGAGGATGTGCCTAGAACATAAAGATATGCCTTAGACTCATGAATATATTACATAAAAAAATAATTCCTACTGTAATGCTGCCGACATTTGCTGTGTTAACTTCAGGGAAAAAAATTGTCCACAAAACTTAGGATCTTGGTCATAGCCATAAAGAAATTGTTGAGAAAGATGAATGGCTTAGAGAATAATTTATGCAATAGGACAAAAATAAAAAGCCTGGTTAACTACTAGTGAGTATCTGAAAGACGTCATTGCTCAGCGGTGATGTTCTGAAATATAATGAGCACTAGCCTCATCTCATTTGGCAAACATGGTAATTCCTGGTAGGACAGGAGATAATTAATGAGTGCACATGGAATATGATTATTTTTTTTTTTAATTTTAACTCATGGTCACAATGCATTTAAGTTCAGTAGAGTAGAAAAAAGTAATTAATAGTTTTGGTAGAATAACTCTGTGGGGCACTCCACTTTTTGAATAAACAAATACAGATCAATATTTTCTTGAATTTACTGGTCATGCACATTTATTCAGTATA
The DNA here is from genome assembly GCA_013400215.1 of Cisticola juncidis. Classification (NCBI taxonomy): domain Eukaryota; kingdom Metazoa; phylum Chordata; class Aves; order Passeriformes; family Cisticolidae; genus Cisticola; species Cisticola juncidis. Next base: position 918,290 of record VXBR01001719.1, on the reverse strand, counting down.
TTGTCATTCACTCCCTTTAAGTTGTTTCACATGCCACATTTTTTGGGAATTCTACATTTGTGGTTTGAAAATAAAAATTTTTGTGCCTAATCCTGCCTTGCAAGATAAATAAGGCAGACCTGTTTTTGTTCCCACAGTGGCTGTGGACTTGTACTCTTGTGGTGCAGATGCATACTCAGGTTCCTGAATTGCTTTCTGAGAGTCCTTGTGGACATTTGTTAAGTCTTTGCATTTTGATCCAATAAAATGTAACATTTTGGTCAAAGGGCATTGATTTTATTGGAACAGAAGTTACCGAAAGCCAAGGACTGAGATGAAGAGGGTCAATAATTCTGCTTTTTCAATGATGGCTCACCTTGGTGCCGCTGGGGGACATTCACCCAGCCTTGCTGTCTGTCCCCAGTCCTGTGGATGCCATTCACTGGGGCTGATAATGTGGTGCATTTCACCTAAGCAGCACTGCTCCTGGACAGCAATAACCTGACCTGATGAGCATGCTAACTCCAGATTCCCAATTAGTATGGATGTTATTTGCATGTGCACATTCTAACAGGAACTGGGGAGTCCCAGATGAGATCAGTGCTCCATCCATTGCTGCTGGGTATTTTACATGCTGTAAAAGAGGTGCTGCCTCAGGAAGCTCTTAGTTAAAAAGGCAAGTCAGGAGAGACGTGAGGGGAGCAGAGAGTTAGAATTTCCGCAGTTGTGGTTGCAGACCAAGACACTGGGAAAATTTGGATGATTTTGTTGGGATAATCCAGGGAGAGGAAATAGAGGTTTTCAGAGGCAAGTAACTCCCACTGAAGCAAGTATGGGAGTGATGTGCCAACCTGCCATTTGTGCCTTTGAAAATTTCCCCAGGGAGTCTATTGTAGAGCCAAGCATGGAACTCTGATCTTCAGTCCCCCTCCAGACAATCGTTCCTTTTTCCTTTAAGTGTTTTTAATTGAAAAATACCATCTGAACAGTGTCTGTAAAGAATTATTTTTCCTCAGAACCTCCAAGAGAAAAGCAAAATGATGTGCTGCAGCAATAAATTAACCAGGGATCAAAATAAAACCACAGTCTTGTTATGAAAACCAGAACTGTTGGGTAAATACTGTGAATTTATGACACCACTGGAAAAATAAATCCACTCTGGTAAATGTTAATACTTTTAGAAATTAAGATTTTTGGTTTAAACTATTCAAAACTCTTCTAAGCAGACTTCACATGCAAAAAGCCACAGAATGTTAAAAAAAAACATACAGAAGTTCATCCCTTGCTTTTCTGCAGGCACTATTTATATCTGTCGGTGTTTGTTTCAGAGGAGAGAATAAAACCCAAGTCCACATGACCCTATGTTACATTCCCCAAACAGCAGTAACACTTTTCCTCTTATATAGGGTTGAACTTACATTCACTCACACGTTCTCATCACTTTGTTAGGAGGTAGACTCCTTTTCCCGTTTTGCAGGTTGGGAAACACTGGCAGAACTCAAGGTTACACAAATACAGAGAAATGGTGAGAGTCAGATTACGCTGCTGGAGTGACCCATGTTCAGGCCACTCCAACACGTCCCCTAATAATATTTTACAAGCCTGAGCCATCTGTGTGTGATGAGATCAGAAGTAAGGAAGTCTGTAGTTGCCAAGAGAATTTTAGCAAGCAGAATTGTACAACTACAAAGAAATCCTACAGCATCGACAAGGGAAGCTCAGAGAAATATTCAGACTGAGCTCTTTTTGACTCTTTTAATTGGAGACTGTTCTTGTTAAATTTTAAAGGGTTTGCCCTTCCTGTTGCACACCTAATTGTTATTGACTGTATTGTGAGCTTTGCATAAATTTTTATGAGTCTCCGAATGGCTAATCCTGTATTTTGGGAAAGCAAGAAGGTGCTACTGCTGCATCTCCCTGTGCACATGGAGGGGTAGTCAACCCCTACATCTTGGCTGCACCCCAGTGGTTTGGCTTCCTTCCCTTCACAAACACACAAGCTCAGAAGTACCCCAAAGAGGAGAGCCTCCCAAGAATTCCCTTCTACTTCTGAGCCATGGACTTCTTGCCATGTGTGGTCTTCACATCAGTGAGATGGGCTGTTACTTACATCTTCCTTCTTTCACTTGTGTAAGATGAACGTCACAAAAACAAATAAATACAAAGTATAGGCCTTTCAAAAGCTCTCAGCATAAGTTTCACTTTTCTCCCTTTGAACACAACCAGGACTTGACTTGACTAGAGGTGGAATTAAGCCCACACTGAGCGTTTTCAACACCTGCAGTCGTAGAAGAATTTATAATCCTACGAAAGGGATTCTGAAGTTCTTCAAAGGACATGAATCTTTAGCTCATGAATGAGTCTGATTCTGGGACAGAAAGTCCCTTGAGCTGCTTTCTTGGTTACTATGGGTTAAGTTCAAATAAGCTTTCTCTCAGTTTGTTTTATTAGAAAATGGTATTTATTTGACTGTGGTATGCTACCTAAAATTGTTATAATTTGTTTCTTTATTTCCATAAACATTTCTCTGTTTGTTTTGGAAGAGTGGTTATTTAAGGAAAAAAAAAACAACAAAAAACCCAAAGTAAGCTTAAAAATATATTGCTTGTCTCCCATATCAAATTTTCTCTTGTAATCAGTGTATGTAATTTTCCTATGTCACCAATCAAAACAAAAAAAGGCAAACCAAAGAAAAGAGAGGGAAGAGAGACATTAGAATCTATTTTCAGGATGGCATATCAGACCACACGCACTTACGGGGTAAAATAGATTTATTATTTTGGGCAGTACAGTGGAACTTATGAGAAGAATTCTTTTTTTATACAAAGTTAGTTCAGAGTAGATTAAAGTTTATTTCAAACTCAGCATATTTGACCTCAAGCATCATAAGAGTCATGTAGAATTGGCTCATGCTATTAAATTCCTACAGCGAACTCCATAATAATGATTAATTTCTTTCATAAACTCTCTTCATAATTAATACAGGTTTCATTGTGGGCACTGCTATTCTCATATTGATTATCTCTACAATTTAGATTGGACTCGTAAAATGATGTCTTTGTTTACTCTGATGGCCAGACATTTATTTTACTTGGATAACTCTCATCATTTGCAAACTGGACTGGGGATATTGCTATCATAGAAATTACAAATATTTCAGACCTATTCCGTGCAAGAGCAGGGATAATTTTTGGCACCTGAGATTAATAATACTTTGGTGTTTTCTGAGTTCTTTATGAACAATTAATTAAGCTTTAAGACACCCTTCTGAAATAGGAAAGCATTAGTAGCCTCCTGCACTGGATAAACTCATATTTAGAGATCTTGACTGACTTAGTTCAAGTCACTTGTCAAGTTGTCTACATTCCAGTTGGATATAACCCATATTTGCTGATTTGCTATCTTACCCTTCAGTTCTGAGTTTTTCTCACCTGGCATGACAATTTTTGATGCGGCAGAGCTCCTTCTGGCAAAATACACATTTTTAAAAATTATAATAACTGAGTATGCTTTAGCTGCTTGAACAAGTGTAGACCTTCCTTGTTGCTTATTTCTTTTCAAAAATAATTTAATTTTATTTCTAAGAGTCTTTCATAAACTACAGTAAAATCAGCAGACTTCTAAGACTCTAATAATCCCTTGTAAAAACCCCTCAAAACATGACTTTCACATTTCAGACAGACTTCAGGAGAAGCAGCTTTAGTTAGAAAAGCAGAGCACAGTGAATGATGGTATGGAGAAGATAAAGAGCCACAAACCAGATTTTGTAACATTACCCAGTGCACTTCATGCAATGTTGTCAATAGGTGAGGCTTTCTCTTGGTCAGTCTTGTGTCTGTTAATGTAAATCCACTCTATTGCAATATTAAAGCAAACCCTTCCCATATAACTGAGAGGTCTCAAGGATGAGGGCAGTACATTTGGTTTAGTTTTGTTGTCCAGACCCCGAAGGGTCCCAAGCCCCATGGCAGATGCTGAGCTCTCCTTGTTTTGTTAATTTCAGGGGGTGCTGGGGAGAAGTTGCAGTGACAGGCAGAAGTTAATCTTTGGAAAGCCCTGGAGACAAACAGGAATTCCATTTTTTTTTTGAGTCGAATTCAGCCATCCTACTGTTGCCAAACCTACAAGCAGAAGGAAATGTGGATGTAAAAAGCAGCACGTATATACATATTAATGCTTCCAGTACTGCATCCCCCATGCCTGAGGACAGTAAGTGCAACTGAGGACATAGTGAGGTTTACAAGAGTACCTCACATGTTGAGATGCTTTATAGTCCCCCCTGTGAATAGCCTAGCGAAAACCATATGTGAAATATAAATATACTGGGACTTAAAAATGGAGCTGCATTCCAGCCTTTTAAGTTAATTTTGTAACATGCTGCATCTGAGGGCTTAATGTGTGTTGTATCCAATGCTAGCTGAATACTGCAGGGCTTAATAAATGCAATGTGTACTGGAGACACCAGAGGGTCTGATGGAAGCCATGAGAGGAGGAGGAGGAGGAGAAGATGGCGGAAATAGCACATTTTAGTGGAAGAACAAATCCGGTTTGAACCAACTGCAGGCCTGCTTCCTTCAGTCCGAAGGCAACAATGAACTCCCGTTGTCATGCTGAGTCAGTTGGCAGTGACTCACTTTATCAGTCTCAAAATTGTCCAGCATTTCATCATAACTCAATTACACAATGGGTTTTTCCTTTTCCCCCTTTTTTTTTTTCCCAATACACTTTTAGTATTAATAGGCCCGTAAATCATCTGATGTTAACATGTTTCCTCATTAACTTCTACTTTTTTAATTATAAGATTAATAATCATACAACTTCCCAAAGAGGGAAGTACAGTAATCCCAACTTGACTTGAAATTCTCAAGGAAAAACTTTTGTAGTTATGCGATTCTCTCAGTTAAAAATAAGTTAAAGCCTTTTGTTGCTTTCCACAGGATATTGGCATAGCTAACATATGCTCACAATTGTTCAGCTGAGGTATGTGTTCTCTGTTGGGTGTGGAGAGAAAACTTGTATGTGGAAACAGCAGCCAATGTATCAAAGTTGAATTTTTCTCCCCAGCACGACTTTTTAAAGTTTTTTTTCTGCAAAAGCCTGTTGGAGAAAACACTCAAATGCAGTATATTATCCACTGAAACCGTGCACACAAATTATGTAATGTATTTTATGGGTATATTTGTCCCTTGAACACAAAAAGACACATTACCTAAAATGCAAAGTGTGTGATTCTGTACTTAAAAACAAGAACATCTTCACAGTCTCTGTAGTTCATGAAAAAAATTAGGTCTATGAGGCTTTATATCTAACTTTGCATATTGGTGCACTCACCAGATTCTTTGATTTTAGCACCTACACTGTTACACAGTTTCAATGAAAGCGATATGAATAAACTAAAAATGTGTAAAAAGTGATGCTGAGCTGGCTGGACAGCAATGCATCTGTTCTAAAATCCAGCATTTCTAGGTTCAGCCATCTTGTCTGCCCTAATTTAACATCTGTATTTTCCACCTGCACGATTAAATTAATTATGTTCAATCAAAACCATTTTTTTAATCACATATTGAGAGCAAAACATGTATCTTCAGTTTTTAATCTTAGAATTTTTGAGATACCTGGAATATGTTCAATGCCTGTCCCAACACTGACATCTTATCCTGGGTTTAATCCCATCCGTCTGTGTTTCGAATCCGTCCTGGTGGCTATGAAATGGAAAGCTTCCAAGAGTCTTTGAATAATTTTTTAATTTTGTTCTTCAGTGGTTCTAGTTCTTTGTTGTTAATTAGATCAAACCACATTTCCACTGAGGCTGTAATGGTAGTGTCATCAGCCTGTAATCTGTCAAGTCCCTCTGAAACCTCCTTCAACTGCTTTTGTAAATTTAGTACCTCTCTGTAAAGTTCCTAGCAGAGAAAAATGTGTGCTATTTTTTGATCAAAGTCCTTCTTGTTCTCAGTGCAAATTTCAAGACACTTGTTGATGTAAACGCAGAATCACATGTTCCTGAGAGGAACACTGAATGTCTCTGGGAACCAGGGGTACTTTTTACTCAAGTTACCCTTCATTCACATTATCCCGCCCGCTGGTGATAGCAGATTTGTCTTTAGGCTCTATGGTACAGGTTTGGAAAAGTTTGGCTGTTACTTTTTCACTTGATGTGGCTGAAATACAGCACTGAGCAGCAGTATATCAGAAGCAGAAGAAATAGTTTTAAGCATTCTTGTTTCAAATTTGTTTTTTCTGTCTAACCAAATGGTAAAGACAGCTTTCTCGTGCATTCCTCGTTGTTGGATGGTATCTCTGGTAACACTGCACCGATATCTGTGATTTTCATTTTTTAATAGCAGCATACAAAGCATACACATACATTTCATTGTCCATAAACTTATGGTCATTAGGTGATCATTTGTCATGTTCAAATAGCCAACCTGCACTTATGTCACTGTTCAATGCTGTTACTTTTTCTTTTAATATCTTCCTGATTCTTCTCTTGGAGATTCTTGTAGTGGACAGCTGAATTTACAAGTCTCTAAAAGAAATGTCTCAATCATTGCTATCAATTGCTCCTTTTGTGTTCCACTGAAGGCAATATCATTAAGACAAATAAGGTTGCATCTGTCTTGTTAAGCAGAGCTTTTCTTTACAGCATAATCAACTGGTAAGCTTTTTTTCTGGGTCTTCAAGACACAAAGGTGTCTAATGTTTAAGAGCATCTAGGAGGCTTGGAACACAGATTTAAATCATCATTACAGCTACGTTTAATAATGATAATGACAGCATTAAAACATCTCACTTTCAGGATCATCAAACTCATCAGAGTCCTGCTTCGGTAGTTTCACTTAAAAGAAACATCATTTTGAAGAGACTACAAAAATGAATTGTCCGCATTTTTTGAGGGATATGAAGTCATCCTAACTTCTTGAACAATTTTGACAATGCCTACACTTTTCTGTTAAAGAATTATCTTGCATTTTGTTACTTTGGTACATGCATACACATGTTGCTTTCTCCAACTTCTCTTGAGGTCAGATAAATGTATATTTTATGTGCCTTAACCATTAAGCTCTAGTTTGTAATACTGGTATCCTTAATATTAACAGCAGCGCAAGAAGCCTGCAGTCTGGATTTAGCAGTCAGGATGGAAAACCTGTGTGAGAGTGCTGGCTTTTGTTAGACTTGTTATAGAATACTCAGATTACTTAATGGAAGCTTTTAGGTACTTGAAGTATTGTATGTTCATGTTCAGAACTTGTTTTGTTTATTACTTTCTTTTTAGCATAATTTGAAAAATGATTCCATCGACTAGCAGCATCTCTCTCATCAGGCCCTGAAAGTCTTATTCCCTGTGTAAGTAGGAAGGCAAACATTCATGGTTTTTTGCTGTCTTTTAAGAGGGGCAGAACTGCTTTACTTGTGTCACTTTCCTGTTGAGTCTTAGAATGTTTAATTTTCTCATTTGCAGATAGAAAATAGAGCCTTATTTTTCAAGCATCACTTCTTCCTATTCTTTGTTATTTTCATGTAAACATTTCTAAGTGTCAGATCCTGAATAGTCACCACTGGATTGTTTCTGTATCTGACATTGTAAATATAGGTAACATGACTCATGGACTCTTTGCCAAACTATATATAAGCAACCCCTGCAGCGAAAGGTAATAATATCTTTCCTGGGTCTATTGTGAGGGGCTGAGCAGGCCATCCTTGGTCAAATGTATTTCTGCTTTTGGAACACCTCTAGTTGTGTCTGTCAGGGCTTTGTCTCACCAATCACATCTGTGTGAGTTTTGATTCAGTGTTTACATGGGAGAGCACAAGGAGCACCTCTCTAAAAGCCAGTGCAACTCAGATGCTTTCAGTTGCTGAAAAAGAAAAATATGCTAATTTACCAGTACTATACAATTTTGTGCTGTTTTTGTTCATATTTATCATATTTGGTGGTCCTTAATAGTTCATTGCCTTTTTTTTGCCTCTGGGATTTTTTCTTGTTTGTTTTTTTCAGTCTCCCTCACAGCTGCAAAGTAGTGTGCATCCATGTGCCAGTAGTGTGCAAGACCAGGTTGGGTGAGGCTTTGAACAACCTGGTGAAAGATGTCCCTGCCCAAGGCAGGGGGTTGGAACTTTAAGGTCTTTTCCAACCCAAACCATTCTATGATGCTATGATTACCCTCTCTGTGCAATCTTACGTGTAGTTCTCTTAAATGAAAATCTAGCTATCAGTTTTACAAGTAACTATTTAAACTGCTTATTGACATTTTCCCAAAGATGGAAGTGCATATACTGCTTTAAGAGTGAGAAGGACGTATCAGGCACTGCAGGAAATTCCAAGAAGCTTTCTGTGGGTTGGGAGTGTGGCCACAAGGGGAGAAATGTGTGGAGTGGTAACTGTGTGGGATGGTTGGCTCTTTATCCATCAAGTCCTTCCTTGTCCCCACAGGGATGGTGTTAGGCTCTGAGCTCTACTTAGAAATTCCCAGGACTTGATCTAATCTTGAGTGCACGTGAGACAAGTGAGGACTGAAAGGCTGAGTTTCAGGGAGGAGGTGGAGAAAGAAGGCGCTAAGAGGAGCGGGGTAAAGGCTGCAACTCAGCCAGGATGCTTCACTGTACTTTTTTAATTACATGCCACAATCCACCGCCCTTCCCACACTTGTGCAGATTTCCATGATAAGCCCAAAGACTGCTGTAGGAGATACTTTTTTAGCCCAAGTAGTATTGCCTAAGAATTTTTTTTTTGAGCAGAAGGATTTCAGTTCAAAGTAAAACTTGTGATATTAGAGGTGCTTATGGCTACTCCTAAAACACTCGAGTAATTTCTGGCCATTTAATTGTGACAATTGACAATTGAGTAATTCATGGTACAATGTTTTACTTCCAGCTTTATGGTCTGCCTTTGTCACAGTTTTCAATCCACTTCCTAGTCTTTAATCTACACTTCTTTTTAGCTGTTAGAAAACAAACTGGAAATATCTTCTTTTACTCCAGTAGGAAGTTGTGGGTTTTTTTTTTTACTCCTTGAGGAGATAACTTTATGCACTTTTCCCTTATTTTATTCCCCATTTTGCCTGTCTTGTTCCTTGATGGCTTTCATTCTTCGATCAATTCCACCAATTTTAATTGGAATTTTTTTTCCTGTCTTCTCTTGTGATAAAATGATATTTTCAAGTAATCTCTTTCTTTAGGCCCAGTGGTAAAAGGGCTGTCTTTGGGAATTTGGACATCTATTTTCCATTAAAATGAATGGAATGAAGTGTTAGTGTCTTGCAGGGATTTGAACACCTTTGAGCTATTGTGAAGCAAGTCTTCTCATTCCTCTGAAAGTGAACTCCTGTTGTAGATAGAGATTGATAATCTTAAACTTTGAGACCTGTGGATGGTGTTGTAACATGAATATGGATCGAACCTGTAAGTCAGATTTTTGGGCTTTATTTGTCTTGCACATAACATTTCTCAGAGGAGTAGCCTGTAGTTATCTCAAAGAGCCTTCATCATCCTTAAGTACCTAACACTAAAAATTCATGGCAATTTTTGTATCATGTCTGTGGCAGAAAATTATGTAATTTATCACTTACCTTCGTATTTTGAAACAGGGGTCAGACTGAGCTGACTTTTACCAGTATGGTGAACTGGTGCTTTTGTTCCCTGGTGGTTGACTTCTTTTGCTCCAAAATTATAGCTTTAATTTAGGACGTAAAAAGCTTGTAGCCTGCTTGACTGAGAGGTTCTAATTAAAGATTGCATTAGATGTGAGCTGACACTTGTTTGTTTCCAGTCAGTCTCCTAATACAAGAATTCTTGGATGTGTCAAGCAGTGTTGACTCTGAAGACTATTGTCAGTCATTTAAATGTAGAAACTGTTTGCTGCTTTACTGTTTGTTTTTTTTTTCTCAAGAAATAAGGCAGGAAAAAGAAGAGATAACTCTGTTACATAGACCTTCTGCATTGTCACATTTTGATAGTTGAAGCCCAGAGTACTTTTTATATTGAAACAGCAATTTGGGAGAGTAGTGCCCCCATAAATTCTCTTCATTATAACCCTGTGGCTACTTTTCTCATACCTGCTTTAAAGATGCTTACATGAGCTGCACATGGAGCCTGAACAGGCAGTCCCAGCTCTCGTGACTGAGAATAGCTGTGCTGCACCAGGTAACCATTAACAACTTGCTCAGCTTGCCCCCATAATCCCGTATCTGAGAATCCCCGGTGAATGTTTATGGTACATTGCAGCTTTACTCTGGGAATCCCTAGGAATTTCAGGCTGAAACTCATTTGCTTACTCAGTTGGATGGACATGTGATGTATAGCTCAATATTTATGTGGGATTTCTATCAGACATGATTTTCCTCCCTTGCTTGGTGCCTGGCCCTCAAATGGTTTCCTGAAGCTGGTGAGAATTCCATTTAGCTGTAGTGGTAGTACCTTTGTTTCTGGAGGAGAAAGTGTAAAGGTATATTAGCATTTATGGTTCTAACGTCTGTGATGTTATCACAGTGTGTTAAAAACAAATGTCGATGCATTCTGAGACTACAACAGAGACTACTTAAAGTCATATTTGTCTCCTGATTCTTACCAATATTTTGTTGGCTTCAGGACAACTCAACAAATGGAACAGTAGGACAGCAAAGTATCAGTTAATAGAAAGTTATCTTTATTCCAAGTTCTGTTTATTTTGCTGAGTTTTTTTGTTGCATATTATCAAATGGTTTCACAATGTGACCTCTGACTTTGAAACAAAACAAATTAAATGTTAGTTAGTACTGATTAGTGCAATGTTAACATTGATTCTTTATTTACTCAAAAATCAGGAAATTAACGTTCCTCTGACAAACTTAATTATGCCTAATTGCACATATATTACAAAGGGGATCTCTCATTATATAATCATAGATAATCCTGGTAGCAATACAAAATCTTACAGTCCTAGCTAATATTTGCAAAGAAAGTTATAGAAAAGGAGCCCTTTGGCCATAAAATAGTGTCTGACTTGGGCTCGTTACAAAAGCTGACTGAAGAGTAGCATTGAAGTTGGTACACTTTGTTTCTATTATATCATTTTGAAAATATTATGTCACCTTGTTCTGTACGTTCTAGTTCTGTAATGAAAGGCTCTTTTGTTCAAACACAGGGAAAAATAAAAGAGTTGTTTGTCTATAGGATACCAAAGCTGATTTCTGTCAGACTTACACCACCACTAACCTTGCTAGATATTCCCATTTTTGACAGGTCTGATTGAGAGAAAGGTTCTTATCTCTGTTCTTGTGTAAAATAAGACCCGAGGTTTAATTTTCAGCTATTTCAACTTTTTGCTTTTAATTTCTTTGGCTTTAAATAATAAACTCTCTCATCTACTCCTTTCAAAATGGACTTCAATTAATACTTCAGGAAAATAAATGCACCTCTAAATGTGTCCTTTAAAACAGCTGAACAAACTGTGTTCACTTTATCAAAAAGTATTCTCCTTTAGGCTAAAACTAAAGGACTAATTGGACCCAGTGTAGTTTTTTTTAATAGAACTTAGCTTATATAAAATAAAATTAAAAAAAAAATAAAGAAGACAGATCAGGACATTCCTTTTCTTGATTACATCTACCGCATCTTGGTTCTTTATTCTTCAGAAACATCTTTGATTAAATGTTTCAAAGCCGACAAATCCTGCCCACACACACAAAAATAATCCTGAGGTGGTCTACACCTCAGTCAAGGTTTGTGAACATGAAACTTTCCTTGTTAATGTTGGGGGCACTGCTGTTAGTAAAAAGGTTACATCCTTACTAGTGTTTCCTGTGTGTTTGATACAGGGCTCAGTAGTTAATTTTGTTTTTGGAGTGGGCTTCTGAGGCTATCAAAGATAAACCTTTCCTGGAAGTTTTACGCATTTCAATTGCTTTACTGAATGGTCTCACAATATTTAGTTAGTCCTGAAACAGCATCAGGCACTTTTTAAATAATCACAAGTCAGAACCATTTGGCCTAAATGCCCCCAAGTTCCTGGGCTTTATGTTTTCTGTTAGCTGGCAGTGAGATTTTAGGGGCACATATCCAGAAACACTAAGCACAGGGGCTTAGCAGGAATTTGGGCCAGCTGAAAACAGTGAAATTGGTCCTATGGTGAAATTTTGGGCTGAAATGCTTCAAAGTGAGAAACAAGCCTAAGAGGTTTGAGTGAAAGTCCAGCCCTTTCAGTAACTTACAACTTCAGTTTGCCTGGTAAATGGATTGGTTTACCCTTGCCTAGAAAGCATGGAGAAAAATCTTTTAGAGGAACTTTCTCACAATTACTGAATCTGAGGAAAATAATCCTACATCCATTGAAGGGATGTCATGGTGAAGTATTAGATGAATAATAGCACTTAGTGCTGCTTCTTTCAAATAGTACAGCATTATTGTACATACTGTGATTTCTTACTTTTGGTCATATATCCTTAGCTTTAAGAAAAAACATTAAGAAATTTCTAGTTTTAATAACTGCATTTAAAAGATGTCAAAATGTTTCTGATCATAATAGAGATGTTTTTAAAATCCCTGGCTTTTAAGATAATCACAGAAATTTTAGAGCCTAATGAAGAGTTCTTGGATGTTTGAAGTTTCAGGACTGTTTGTCTCTTTTCTGTAGAGGAGTTTTTGTCCAGTTCATGTATAGTCAGTAAAAGTTAAAGTATGAAATTTCCATCTTTATACATCTGATACACTTAAATTGCATTTTTGTTTTTTATTTTTCCAGAAATGGCTATTCATTTGGGGGGCAGTATTCTCAGATGTGATATTCTAAACTAGGAGATAATTACCTCTTGAATGAGTAGCATCTTTGAAAATGCTGACATAAATGTTTTCCAGGTAGAATGGATTCATGCTGATAGTCTTATGAAAATATTCAGTTGCACCCAGAGGGTAAAATAAAAGCTTCCGAAATATTGCTAGTGATGTGTCTCAATTTTCCCCCATCTAGATCAGATCTTCATTCATGATAAACTTAGTGCATCTCAACTGCTATGACAATCACTAGAGCTGCAGAAGCTTGCGTTGGTTTGTTGGCTGTTTTCCCCCTCTATTTAAACAAGGTAAAAGTAGAAATGCTGACCATCTTGAGCTTCACAATTCTTACTCTGGTTCATGTCTGAAATCATTATGACAGCAATCAAAAGTCTGGATGCTCCTTAACTTTCTGTGGCAAAAATAGAAATCTTTGATAGTCATCCTGGTCATCTGGCAGAAGAGAGTGATGAATGTGTATCCTCATTTGTTTGTTACCAAAGCTCCTTTCATGTGATAAAACTACTTTTCACTATTTGTTGTTCAGTTTGGGATGGATTCATTGTGGATTTTCATAAGTAATTAATCACATTTCTAGTCCTTAAGTGTTGGCTGAGCTGCAACATGTCTCTATAATGGAATCAGAGGTAACCTTTGGGAACTGTATAGTTATATAATAGAGAGTGCACCATACAATGCAGTGGGCTATGTAACAAGATCTGATTCATTGTAACTTCACGGCTTGCATGAGGGCCTGGCACCTTAGCTCAACAGCTAAATTGGTCACTAATGGCCTGCCCATGCAAATAAAGGTAACATCCCTGTAAGTGGAGAGGATGAACAGATACGTACAGCCGAGGCTACACATACCTACACCTTGTTAGGACGTTAAATAATTGCAACACAGTCTACACATCTAGGACACAAAGCTAATAATAACACATGGACATCCCAGGTCATGTGCATGTATGGCTGAGGGCTTTTTGTATTGTTTGGGGTTTTGAATTGGAAAGCTGTATGTTGGTCTATTATTGTCTTCTGGAGTGGATGGGGACTCAGTCCCTGTAGGTGGTGATTGATGTATACCGGGGTTGATAAGTATAAAAGCAAGGGACTGGCCTTGCTGGGACAAAATTTGTTATGTTGTGAGATCTCTCTCTCACAATTTACTGATGTAGCAGTAACATTTACCCAACACAGTGCTACAGAAATGGATGACGTGGGATGATTATGCAACAAAAACACAGAGGCAGCCTTAGTGAAAGGTGGCCTAGGGGAACAGTTGTGCAAAGTGTTCCTGCACAGGTAGTGTCATCACAAAGGGAAGTGAGTACTTGGTACACACTGCTTGCACACAGATTTACACAAATCTCTTTTGGAGACATGTCAGCTTTGCATCTGGTTTATTATTCAGGACATTCTGAGAATAAAAACAAACAAACAAACCCTCCAAACCAACCAAACAAACCAGTAGAAAAGCCAGTTCTGGTTTAGTAAGTGCATCCCATTCTTGTCAATCAGCTGGGCTGTCTGAGAGACTCATCCATAGAGGAAACATAGCCTGAACTTCCGATCAGAAAAAGCTAACATCCCAATCTCACTTTCTGTTCTCAACAGGGTGATTAACTTTTCCTTTTTTTTCTTTTTTTTGCTATCTGAAAAATGAGAATGACAGTAGTTTTGTTGCCAAAGGAAGCTGTGAGATTTGGGTTTTTTAATGATTATGTGCACCTGAAATATGGTACGATGGACCAAAGTTGCTAAATTAAAGGAAAGTATTACTTATTTGGAGGTCTGACAGTAAGTAGTGACTGCTGAGATGGGAGAACAATTGAGATTCTTTGCATATTGAAAGGCACCAGAAGTGCACTGTATTTCCCCTTTCCTGTCCCCAGCATCATCACCAGTTAATCTGCAGGAATAAAGAGCTTTGTGTGGTCCCTCTACGTTTTTCGTTGGCCCCTGCTGATGTAAATCGAACATACTGTCCTCCTGTTATCTTCAGGTTTAAAAAAACCTATTTTTAATCACTTCATACAGGTATCTAATTTGAATCAGCCTGCCACACTGCAGGACTCTTGAGCTTTTTTAATTGGCATCTCATTACATTTGCACAAAGTTGCAGGGACACTGCAGGACACCAGTAGAGACATGTGAATCACCAATCCTGTTGGGCTGGCAACAAGATGGTGTGATACACCAGGGGAGTCTCAGAGACCTGAGTGTGTGGTTAAGGGGACTGAGTGGAAGCAATCAAGTTCAGACATGTTGGTGTGACTGCTTCTAGGTCCTGCTTATACCATCTGAAATGGAACAGTGATGGAAGCTTGCCTGGGACATTTTAACAGCAGAAGGGTGTTAAACAAGCCTGGTTTCTAGGAACAGATCCTGAGATTCTGGTAGTGCAGAGCTCCCTGAAGTATTAATGGAAATGTCATGGGGTAAATATGTGAAGTACATCAAAAGCAGTGTTTTAGCCCATCACAGGCACAGGAAAGGTACCAAACCAGTTCATGAAGTCAGTCTCACTTAAATTTCTTCAGCACTTGAGAATCAACCCTTAGGTATCTGCTAAAAGGCTAATGTTTTGGTTGGTTTTTGTTTGTTTGTTTGTTTTTTTTTTTTTTTCCTGAAGGAAGTAGCTCTTATCCTCAGACATGTTTATATGATGCTGTGACTTCTTTTCCAGTTTTGGCTGCCAACAAGATATGTCTAAACTTAGCATGTTGGTGTGCCTGGAGACATAAAGTGGAGAGGAGAGACTAGAGCAGTCTAGAACATGTTATTGAGCACTGAAGTGCCTTCCTTCCCTCTCAGTCCATCATCCAGAATCTTGTCATTTGCAACAAAGTCTTCCACAGTTCTGGTAGGCACTTTGGTTTTCCCTGTCTTCCTCTTACTACTGAAAATCAGGGCTCTGCAGCTCTCTGGTAGAACTGGAGATGGATGCTCTGGCTGCACCAAGCATGACAATTTTTCACCTGCCTCTATGATGCTAGTATTTTTTTTTCATTCTTTTGGAGGCTTTGCTAGAGGGGTTAGGGCTCTTTTGCCTCCTTAATGACAGCTGCCAGAGACTAACTCTGAACTGAGAAGACAGTTGGCAGGAAAAGAACAGAAGTATAATCTACTGGGTAGACCAGCATTGCTTGTTCTTGCATTCAGGATGGATGGTGCAGGTTTTTACTAAGCCAGCCAGGAGCCCTCTGTTCCAGCCTCTGTCTCGTGGGGTAACACTGTGCATAGCCTAACCAACATTTGGTGTCTGTGCCATGGGAGAGGTGTAATCCTGGCACACAAGGCCTTGCTTGCCTGTTCTGCTGCATGGCCAGGCACAGGCCAGCCGAGTCACTGCCATGCAGGTCCTCACTGTCACACGGCAGGTCTGTGTCCAGGCCTGTGACAGAGCTGAGAGCTGCCAGCAGCCACATGTCCTCCTTCCTCTGCTTGCAAATGTTCCAAGTGCATGGCCATTGACCTCCTCATGTAATGAAGAGCAGGAATTGCAGACCCACAGGAGTGTGGTGTGGTGGAGAGCAGGCTTGCACTGAGCATTTTGAATCAAGCGAATGGGCAGTTTTATGTTGGCAAAACATTAAATCAGGATTCTCCAAATTGCACCACTCGGGATTTTTTAAAATGGTTTAGATGGGATTAAATGATTAATAAGACAACCCAGAATCGATGGTTAGGATCTAAGTCTAAAAAAGACTTTCAGGCAAGGAACCAGTTGTGCAAATCACATCTTGTGGGTTTTTTCATTCAGGTCAAACATATATTTGGATTTTATAAAGATCATGGTTAATTTGATTAATTTCTGATTGAGGGCCAAAAGTAGCTTAAGTTGGAATCTACTCCATATTTGCTTTCCAGCAATCTTGAGGTTGGAAAATGTTTGGTTTAGTTCCGTAGTTCTGTGAGTACACAAACCCCATGCGACTTTGGAAGGGTGGCTTTGGGTTCCAGGTTGGGTCTGGCCCTAAGCGTTGTTGTGAGTGGAACTGGCCTCAGTTCTGTTGTTCTTACTGAGATTCAGACTTCTTCAAAACATGAGAAAATTTGTTATCCTGGTTCAGATGCACATCTCTTGAAAGTTAGAGGAAAGTTAAGGACCTAGGTGCCTCCCAACTTACAGGTTTTGGATCTGTATCAATTGCAAATCTGAACATTTTTCAAACTTTAGTGTTTCTGACTCAGTACTCAGATTTCTACCTGAATGTCTTATATTTGAAGGGACAAGTCTGGTTTTAGATCCAAAGTTGGTACATTTTAAATATCTCTTCAGATTTGTATGTGTAAGATTGGTAGGACAAAGGAATTAATATTAGCTTGGGGTCAAATATTCCAGGCTGCTAAGAACTTCTGACATCTGATATCCTCATTTTGGTGTAGACCTGCTTTTTAAATTTTTAATTCAGAGGCTATTCCTATTATTTGAACTGAATATAAGGATATGAAAACTTGTGATTTTCATCAGCTGGCTTTGACACAAGTCCCCTTGACAAAGTATTTATATTTTTCCCATAATATTTGCCATCGTAAAACTCTGAGAGATGCCAGGCCAAGATGGGAAGACTCTTCACATATTTACAGTACCATCTACTCATGGAACTACAGTTGAGTCTGTTTTACAGATGGAAAAACTGAGGCAGTGACTGCTCAATTGGTACTTACACAACCAGATCGAGTTACCACAGTTAGAAGCAAAGTCTACAAATGCCCCTTCTGCTTTCCTGACCTTACATACCCTTCAATAAGGTGATTATGGTCATAAAGTCCAGAGAAGAAAGTATGTCATATGACTGAATTTTTGTAATATATATTTGGAGTAACTTGGAGAGATGCCTCTACGTATGCCAGGTGTGTACATAGCTAAATATTACAGAAGGAGTTGAACTAAGTCATCTATTAGAGCTTTTTACTCTTTATATTTCACCCTAAGGTAAGAGAGGCTGTGTTTTGATGAAAAAACTAATGAAAATTAACCTTTTGAAATAAATTACTTAATCCTTCTGTATTTACTGTACATCTGGATGAAACCAGAATGTTTATAAGCGAAATACAAAAATGTGTACCGTCTACCAGTGAACAAAACTAATCAAATTCACCAGTCACCAGGCTGGTTAATATTATAAAGACTCTGTGAATCATGAATATCCAGGCAGCCTGAGGGTACAAATCCATGAATCTAGGGAGTTTACCTGTCTCTTTTAGTCAGCAGGCTATCCCTTTTCCATCACTACAATTCAGGCATATATTGCCTAATAATAAATGTGATAATAAAAATGTATCTTGGGAAGCGGGATGTTTTAATAGAGCTTTAGATCAAAAGTGAGATTCATTTTACTTAATTTAGCCAACTACAAGCTAGCTGCTTAGCCTAATCTAGTTGTGTAGGCTCCCTCTTTAGTGGGGAGACAGAGAAAGCTGGGATGAATTGCTCTGGGGAGGTGTCTGTCTCTCCACTGACAATAGAGGGAGCCTACACAACTGGCTTAGACAGGACACTTAACTTTTAGGTGGGTATGAGTTATTCCAGGACAAGTCTGTTTTGCTTCAGGAGATTTGAGTTCTCATCTGTTTTACTACTGATTTACAGCATAACCTTGGAAATATCACTTAATTTTGGGTGGTTTTGTTTTCGGTGTGTATGGGGGTTTTTTTGTTTGTTTTGGTTTTTGGAGTTTTTTTTTAACCTAATATCTCCATTTAAAAAAATAGTCTATGGATAAAGTTCTTGGAGGACCTTTGCCATGGAGGAAATACAGGTGCAAAATGTTTTTTCCCTGGTCTTCCTACTTTGATGTGTCTGTAGCTGTCATTGTAATTGTCATTAAAATAAACAGAATATTTGTTATAGCATAAGCTTACGTGTGATGAGAAGCAGGGCTGAGTGAAAATTATTTTAGAAGCAGCATACATCTTCTTCAGATGTGACAGATTATTGTAAAAATAAAAATATAGTAACTGGTTACATGTATTGTTTTCCCTATCTTTGCCTCTCCTTTGCACCTTCCACCACCCGTCCATCCCCTCTCCCACCCCCCAGCAAAAAATATATAGGGAGCGAGGAGAACATTCTTCAGATTAGACCTGTATTTTAAATAACCTTGGCCTGTTTGCAACTGGGAAAATGTTTTTTTTACTTGAGAGATTTATTTCTGTCCTTGTAACACCATGTACTATATGCATTGCACCTGTTCAGACATAAGCACAGCACATTATTATAGCTGTAGGGGTAGAAGCTTCCCAATATATATATTTTTGAAAGGAGGGAATGCTGGGGAGAATAGCCCTCTCTTTTCAATTGTTTACCGAGCAGTCTCTTAGGAAGACTTCTTCCTCATCAAGATAAATTTTCCCCGCTCCCCTATTGTCTGGGGAAACCTATCTTCAGGAGCGTCTTTCTTGAAAGATCTCATGACTTTAAAATCATCAGTGGGCTTTGTGTAGTCTGCCTGTCAAAAGAGATATGTTTACACCTTCCCCGCATGTGTTAGAGCTATAAGGTTACGGAGCGCAATGGCTGATACGTTCCGGCGCTCCACGCTGATACGCACAAAAAATGTATTTATGATAATCCTATGGACCGCCTGAAACAATGCGTTCCAACATCCTGTAACATAAATAAGAAAGGTGGAGCCAGCCGGCCCCGAAGTGTTTATTTGCCAGCAGCGCTGCTGAGCCCCGTGCACCTTTGCCAGGCTGCCTGAGCCTGGCGGTACTGAACCTGTTGCTGCGTTCGGCGAGTTGTATTTTGCTCGCTCGGGGAAGGAGGGTTGTCTGCTGTCTGGTAGGAGGGCTTTGTCTGTGTGCGCCTTTCTCTCGCTCCCTCTCTCGCTCTGCCTGTCTCTCGCACTCTCGCTCGCTCTCGCTCGCTCTCTCTCGCTCGCTCTCCCTTTCCCGTCTCTGTGGTTTGTAAGGTAGGTTGCAGTGTGTGTATATACACAACATCAAGAGCAGGAAAATGGACTCATTAGGGAGGCAGGCAGTCATTACCACTCACACTGTACTTCCAGGGAGACAGCGACTATGAGGAGACAAACTGAGGACTGGGGAACAAGGTAGGCCAGTCAACTTTTATAAAACATAAANCATGAAGGAAACAAATACGTTTGTTTTCCAACACTAGTTCCAAGTAAATCAATATCTTTCACTCTTTTGAAACAGCTCTGTCCGTGTGTTTGTGGGTCTCTCTGCTTTTTCTTTTCTGTTTATGCAGTTCCATCTGTCCGTCCATATATCATGTTCTCCTTATTTACTGCTAAATGGGGGTTTATTAGTATTTGCCAATGACTTTTAACTGTAATGCCGGTGACCAGGGTTAACGGTGACTCTCGTTCTTTGTTTTCTATGTATATGCACACTGTAAGTTTAAAGTCCATGCTTGGCATACAGTAAATAAAAGCAAAAAAGAGAAAGCAGGTTCCACTCTTCCTGACAGGATTTTTATTCAGAGATTTTGCTGTTTATCTGTTTTGTTGTGGGGGCAGAGGGGGTTAATTCTGGTTATTGTATGTGTACTTTTTCCTCCTGGATATTTTTAACGTCTATTTTTCATTATTAGTGTTTTTGCAGTTTCCTTTGCTAGGAAGAAAGGAGACGAATATTCTAACTTTTATGTTGCTGATCTAATGTAACATTATGGAGGCATCACTGGGTTAATAAGAATTCAAACTTTCTAAGAGGGAGTTTGTATCCTTGGCTGCCCCCCACCCTCCCACTTTATGCATGGTTATGCTTGTGTTTCCGTGTGTACTGACGGGGAAGGGAGGGGGGAAGGGAATAGATATTTTTTACAGTGGTGGCAAATTATGAAATCTATCGAGCCATTTTGTCCAAAAATAGTAACTATTTGTTTACCATTTTTCATTCCACAAATATGCTGCTTATTTGTATTTTCAAACATTGAAGCTTTTCTCTGATTTTTTTTTTTTTTACTTTTTTTTTACCTGGGGAGGGATTTGTGATGCATTTCATAGCCCATTTAGCACTGTCGAGTTTTTGGAGCCCAGATTTATCATGGGTTCTAAAGACTGCTTAAACTGATCCATTTGAAATGGTCTTTTTATCTGAGCTGTTGTCATTTCTGTTGGAGAGTAAAACTGCTACTCTGCTGGTAACGAAAAAAAAAAAAGGAAAAAAAAAAGAAAAGGGGTAGTGGAAGTGAGTTACATAAAATGTTCTGGAGAATCCTAAGTAATTATATAAAATGGACGCTGATCAGTGGAGATCTCTGAACAGTAACAATCACCTTTTTTTAATAGAAAATTATTTATTTAATAGCAAGAGGCAGACTTCTTAAAAACATGCATTAGGCCTTCCTTTTAGCACAAAGAAGTCCATAATGCAATATTCCTAACCCACCTGAGGCTGCCTAGGAGATTCTCCAAAACCTTCAGATCCTTTGAAATGTTTCTTAAAAATCCATTATTTTGCAGTCAGAAAGAACTTTTGCTGCCAACAGGTTTTTTTGCTGTTGTTTGGTGGGGTTTTTTTAGCTGTCCTTTAACTTGCGAGTCCCCATTTCTACAGAAGTGCCTCCTCGCTGAACAAACTAAGTTAATTGAAATCCAAAGCAGCAGATCTATTCACTGGCACTATAACTACAGAAACTACTTGCTCCATTTTATTAGCAGCTTTTCCAGAACATGAGTGAAACTTTTCAAGGTTTTATATATCAGTGCACCAAAATTTGGTGGCTCGTCTCTTAGCTGGGGAGTGACATTTATTGTTTACTAATTTTTTTCCTTCCTTATTTTTATTCAAACTTTTGAATTTATAATTTGTTGATAGACTTGAAATGTGTTTGTTGCTCTAAATGACCTGTTAACTGTAGCAAGGTATTTCTTCCTCTCCTAAAGTTTGAATCTCAGACTTTGAAACTCAGATTGCTCATAGAGGGGATGCTGAAGTTATGCCAAAAAAAACGTAGAGCTCTTAAAGGTGGATTTGCTGATGGCTCTAGATGGGGGTCAGCCTGGAGTGAGGCAGCAGGAGTGTTCTCAGCCGTCCTCCTTGTGGGATGGGTGAGGGTTTTCAGGCACCTGTCATTTTCTCCTGCACCAGTGCAGGTGTATGTTCCTCAGCAGCCCAGGTATTTTGTGGGAGAGCACATGGACCTGTCCTCAGGATTCTTGCATGTACTTTTAGCAGAAGCCCAGACTCATCTGAACATTTTTGGAAAACTTTAAAAATGACTACAAGATACCTCTTGATTTTATGAAAACTCCAGGCAAGAGGAATTCAAGCAGAGAAAGATAATCACAGTAGGGGAAACATTTTTCATTATCTGGTAAGAGTCCTTTCTAACAGTGAAACCTTTTTTACTAGTAGGATGTAATTTTCCTTGAACCCCAACTATATTCTAAAAAAAAAAAAAAAAAAAAAAAAAAAAATCTTAGCTCTTTCAATGGCACAAAGTCCGTGTGCAATCTGGATGCAGCAGCAAAGGGTAAAGTATGCCTGAGCAAACTTAAATGCAGCATATGGTGATGTAGCTGGCACTCGGGGAATGCCAGACCTGCTGGCCAGGAGGGCAGGCTGGGTTTGGTGGCGCGGGGCAGCCCGGGCAGCTGTGCAGGGCAGCGCTGGCGCTGCTCATTGGGTCACACTGTGCTTTATTTTAGTGTTGGAGCAGACAGTTATCTAACACACCCACACGAGGAAGTGCTCTGGAGCAGTTATTTCATGCCTTGCCATGCCCTGTAGCTAGAGCAATTTTGGGCTGAATGGCGTGTGTATGTGCCGCTCTCACTCCTGGGAGACGAGCAGCAATGCTGGTGGGGTTTTCGTGTGTATGTTTTTGTGCTAGGGTTTTGGTGTTCTGTTGTTTCTTTTTTCAACAGGTCAAAAAATTGGATAGAAGACAGTTAAATCCAAATACCAAACAAATACCAAGTCGAATTATTTTTAATAGTGGAGGATTTTGCTTTTCTCTTAAAGGAGGAAAAAATATCTATCTTGTTTATTTTGATAAAGACAGTTGTAGCAATTTCCTGAGTTGAATATATCATTATTATAAATATTACTCACAGTTTTCCTATTTTCACATTTTCTTCATAGGCCCAGCTTATTCATAAGGGAAAACAGCTGCAGAATATTAAAAAATTGTAATATTATTTATATAAAACTTTGATGTAAATTGGGAATAGTGTCCCCTGCTAGAGAATTCTGTGGGATGGCTTACAAATCCCATACAGGAGAGATTACAGTCTTAGATAAATTGTTATTTAAATCGTTTCAAGAAAACCTTGTTCATTTTTGCAGACCATATGAGGTTTTAAGCACAATAATTTGAATAGAAGTTCTGTTTAGAAATTGATGGCATGCTGTGGCCTTGTAGATTTCAGTTGGTTTCACTCCAGTCTGTTTTTATAGGACTTCTTTAAACTGCGATCTGTATGGTAAGAGCTTCTACTGAAAGAGATTCATAAATGCTAATGCGAATTTCAAAACTGAAATTTAACTTCCAGAAGTTACTTAGATTTTTTTAAACAACTTTTAGAAAATCCAAATCCTTTATAGAAGTATTTTTCTTTTTCTTTTTCTTTTTCTTTTTCTTTTTCTTTTTCTTTTTCTTTTTCTTTTTCTTTTTCTTTTTCTTTTTCTTTTTCTTTTTCTTTTTCTTTTTCTTTTTCTTTTTCTTTTTCTTTTTCTTTTTCTTTTTCTTTTTCTTTTTCTTTTTCTTTTTCTTTTTCTTTTTCTTTTTCTTTTTCTTTTTCTTTTTCTTTTTCTTTTTCTTTTTCTTTTTCTTTTTCTTTTTCTTTTTCTTTTTCTTTTTCTTTTTCTTTTTTTTTACTGAAACAATGCAGTGGAAATAGTTACTGTTAAAAGAGTAACTTGTTCCCTCTGAAGGGTCTGACATTCGCACTGTGCTGCAGAGGGAAAATGATGGCAAATCACAGTGAAACAGACTTCACTGTTCTTGTTAGTTTGGCCCAAGAAAATTTTAGAAAGTAAACAAACTGTATCAACTGTGAAAAATAACTTGGCTTTTTTATAATCAATCTATGCCAGTTTTCTCTTGGTAAAAAGTAGTGTTTGACCATACAACAAATTTTGAGAAACTTTTGGAAGATCTGTACGGTTTTAACTTGAAGAGATTTTCACAGATGTATTAAACTTTCAGTGAGGAGGAAATAAAGGCAACTGCTTTTGTCCAGGTGTTTTTTCCTTTGATAGTGTTGACTATATTCTTGGTTAGTATTTATTATAAAAGTTTATATTTAGTTCTAGTCTTAGTTCTATGGCACTGATCCAGTTCTCCTCTAATAGGAGCATTTCAGCATGACTGCTGCTTATGTCTTTCGTGTTTTCTTACACTTCTGTACTTAATCCTCCAGCACCATCGTGTGCTATGACGGCGTTTTGACCACCCAGTGCTGGCAGGAGTTCTGTTTGCAGATGGGTCCTGTAAAATGGTCAGCAGAGGCACGGGGCCATGTGCCACCTCCTCTTCCGTAGCTGCTGGGGCAGCCAGGGCTGCCGGTGCCGCGGGGCAGGTTGCTGCACATCCCTGAGCTTTGCAAGAGGACAGAACTTCAGCTTTTACCACATGCAGGGAAGAAGGGAAGACTGTACCTTGAAGCAGATAGAATACAGGAATGGGAAATCTGGCTAATGGGATAAAGCTGTCTTTAAAGAAAAAGAACCACTGTTTTTCTGACAGTTGGCTTTGGTGAAATGAGTGTGGAGGGTCCCAGGCTGTTTGAGGGGCCAGATGTTCACCTCCCAGACAAGCCAGCAGCTGGCTGAGTTGGCAATAGGTGGCACTATGGGAGGAAAGGCCGTGGACTATTCCAGAACAAAGGCTGAAATCCTTTCATGCCAAGAATGGCCTCATACCATCAAGATAACCTGGCCCACCAGCCCCACAGAGGACGGATTTGCAGCTTGTGCTGTACTTGTTGTTCTCAGGTACTGCTCCTCAAGATCTTTCATGGCAGGAAGGAACTCTGACACAAACTAGTCCTACCTGATCAAACACTGGCAGTGTCTGCAGAGCTTCCTTCTTCAGTACCTCCTGTCGTAGTTCTTTCCTTGTCCTTTTCTGCAGTGGGTGGACACAGATGACTAGGCAATATTTTATGTCCAGTTTGCACAAGTGTAAATGGCAGTACCAAAGGTGAACTAGAACCCGTAGGGTCTTCCAGAATCTTTGAACTACTATCAAACCACTGGTTACGAAAGTCTGAAACAAAACCAGTGGGTAACTACAGCAAAGAGGAAAGGAAACCTGAACAGGCAGTGCTTCCAACCCTCTGCAGAGCACCTACAGGAAATCCTTTGCAGGACAGACAGGGTGCCATTCTGTAAGTTACACCCGTAGATGACCTCTTTATGTTACACTTTCAGAGTGAATTTATCTTGGGGTTGTGGTGGAGCTAAAAACGCAAGCAAGTATAGTGTGTCATTGGATTCGGAGGTAAATACAGCATGGGAATTACTGATTTTCCTTTTTTGTTCCTTCTCAACTAAAAGATATGCTTTCTAAGATCATCAATAGCTGTGTGACGAATCCCTTGAGGACACAAAAGTAGGACTGGGAAAGTTGTGTTATGGACTTCAGAGTTGTCCTTTCAGCTGACTGAAAGTTAATTATTGATTTCAGTTTCCTCCCTAGAGGTCCATACGCCTTTCTTTCTGACTAGAAAGTTAGTGGTCACAGTGCAGGAATGTGAAAGCAATTGGCATGTGGCAGTACAAAATTTCATGGGCAGGATGTCAGGAATGTGTAAGATGGAGGTTGACATGGGGAGAAAGTGAAGAAAGACAACTAGGTAAAAGCTTGTGTCCACTGTCGTTTTTTGTGGGTTGGATGTGGAGCCTGCTATTCTCCATGGCTCTGGCTCCTAAGCTCCCAGCAATCTGAGAGCTAAGTGAGTCACAGGCATTAGTGACAGAGGAATGCTGAGAATAAAAACAAAACAACAACAAAAAACCCAACCAAAAAATTTCATTGTTTAGGCACAAACACAAGAAAACCATGTTTAATTGCTGATGTGCTCCCTCTGCTGGTTCTCTAAAACTAACAAATGCTATTCCCAGGAGACGGGGCCACACCCTCTGGGACACTGCCTGACAAAAATTGTGCCAAATTAATGGCTTTGAGCTCTCTTGCAACGAGCAGTAGTAACAGCAAAAGAAGTCTTCTGATGAGGGATGTTAAAGCCTTGGATACCAGGCATGACTGCTGAGAGGTCATGAAATGTTCAGTTTATAATTCAGTCTTTTTCCCCCCAGTCTTACATTTGATAGGTGTTCCTTTTCCTATGATTTCCCAAAGTTTGTATTTTCTGTTTTGCTGTGGCTGCTTCTATGATTTTTCCCATCTGAAGGGGCTTTATGAAATCATCCCATTGATGCTTTTAGTTTCAATTTTAGTGTGTGTAGTATCTGAAGAAGCCCTAATGTAGCTTGGGCTTTGACAGCTTCCAATTCTTTCTGTCTCTGTCAGTTAAATCTGCTTGTCAGCTTTAGACTGTTGTGCCCACTTCATCCTGTCCTTTGGCTTGAATACCGGCTGTTTTTTCAGGATACTCTTGAACATCCTTCCTCGTTGTGATGAATCTGTATTTCTTTTCCAAACATAGACTGAATTGTTTAATATGTTCCCTACGCAGCATATTTCCCCAGTAGATAAGTTTTTAAAATGCAGCATTTTGTGCTTTTATGCTATGAAAAAATGTCCTGGGTAAGGTTGAGTACTGGAGACAAAAAAAAAAAAAAGTTATTCTGTATTAATTTCCATAGAATATTTGGAAGTGTGGAAGATTTCTGACATAGTAATTATTCAGTAAAAGATGGTCCTGTGTTTCCAATATTTTCCACCTATGTAGACTGTCATGAAGAAGAGCTTCATCTTGCAGCCATTGACACACCAGTGGGAATCATCTGTGCAGAGCTGTTGCAGGACTGGGCTCAAGTTTTCCATGTAGAGTAATGAAAAGTTTCCTTTCTGCAAGTCTCATGTTTCCCATCTAGGTGACTGCTTATTAAATCTTTATCCAGCAGGGACAATAAACCAAACAGCCTGGTGGGTAGCTAATTGTCTGGAGTGACTCAAGCCACATATAAATCTTATTTGTACTCAGTACGTTGACTCTCTCTGGCCTCGTCGCTCTCTCAAGTATTCATTCATTTTGAGACATCTAGAATGTAATGCAAAGAAAAGAATCCCTGGTCCTTCTATCTCACTGTCTCAGAGGGTACTTGTAGACTGGTGCTGCTTTATTTCCCTTTCACTGACCCTGCAGTTTGGGATCCCATCCATCTGAATCGTAGTGCAGGGTACTGGCCCCATGTGGGCAGTCACAGCACGGAGACCCCATCGCCCTCCTCTCACCAGGTCCCTGGATGGGAGGGGCTGTGGCAGGGCCTGGCATCTCTGTGATAGCCTGCCATCCTGCTATACCTGGGGATAAATAGAGAGTACAGCGCCTGGGGCTACCAATCTGGCACCTTTTGCTGGTGCTAAACTAATACAAGTGATTAGAGGTGACATGAGTTCCCAGAGAAGGCCCAGCCTGTCCTGGCAGACTGTTTGAAGTCCAAGCCCTGTTTCGTAATTTCCTGAAAATGCTGCTTTTATTTTCCTCTCCAAGCCACGGCCAAGTTTGGAAAGCTTCAAAGCTTGCTCCAATTGGATAAAAAAGTGGTTTTAAGATGGTGACATACCATAAATGAGCTGGTTTCTTCTGAGCTATAGCACCCTCAAATCATTTATCCACCAAGTCACTCAGGCTCATCCTGAAACATTTCACTGCTGTGAAAGCAGCTGCTCCTGAATGAGATTAAAAGCCAGTTGTGCTTTTGCAGTACAGTCAGCTATGCACAACTTTCTGTTGGACAAGAGAAAGCTCAGTTATTTTTCCCTAGTGCTGGGCATTTCTGGATTCTTGAATTAGCTTCCTTGTTCTACTAAGTCTCTGAGTCCTTTTTTACAGGGGACTAGATCCCATTCCAAGCCTTTCTTAATACTTTGGTAGACAAACATTTCCCCCCCTATTTAAGATTTACAGGAATCTTAAATATTTTTGTAAGCACAAAGTTGCAGCATCAGAAGTTTTAATCAGATTGCAGTGCAGTCAGTATGCAGTGCACTGTATGCAAGGTACTGGTGAAGATAAGCTGTGCATTGGGGAAGCAGGATTCACAGTCTGTTTCTAGTTCTCTGTGTTATTTTCAGTAAGTCACTTCATTTCCTAGTCTCTCAGTTACCTGTCTTCAGGATAGAGAGAATGATGTTTATCAGTTTCTGAAAGCAGATTAGGAAAGTGTTAGTTATAGCTGTACTAGCAAGTTTTATCCTTCCCTCTTGAGTTTGTGCCGTGTCATCACCCTGAAGTGCATTGCAACTTCTTTCTTTACTGTAATGGCTTTCCTTTTGCCTCCCCTTGAAGTTCTTGAATATTTGTGGACTTCGTCTGGCATGTCAGACTAGAACTGACACCTGAAGTCTTGGAGTTTGGGTTTTGGTTGGGTTTTTGTTTGGTTTTTGGAAAGGTTTTTTACCTCATGGAGGTTAAGAGCTAGTGTTTACTTGGGTAGTTTGGATGACATTAAAACTGTTCTGCCCTGCTCATGCAGGCTGTATTATGTTTGATCTCAGCTGAATTAAGCATGTGTTTTGAGCCGTGTAATTTCACAACATTCAGGCCTAGGTTGTCTTGACCAAACTCCCCTTAATAATTGAGCGATCTCAGTTAAAACTGTCCCAATGCTGGAGTGAGAACCCTCTTGTCTAGAGCACACCCATATCCAGCCCTGTGATAATTTATTCTACTGCTAGAATTCATTCAATTTTCATTCCATATCTTTTGAAGGTAAAAAAAGGTTGAAAAAAAAGGAAGTGAGCTAACATGAACTTTTGTGGAGTTTCTTGGTGAAGTCTGCTGGTGCAGGAACGTGATTTAATAGTCTATAGGCTGTTTTAAAGAGTTATTAGAATCTGGAGTAATGTTACTGTGGAACATTGGCTTCAGTGTGGTAGAAGGATACAAATGGAGCATTTAGGAAGGAGGTCTGTGAAGAATGTGAGCAGCTAGAAGAAATAAAAGCTGAGACGCAGGCAGGGGGCAGAGCTGTTCAAAGAAAATGAGGACAAAAGTCTGAACCATGCAAAAAGAGGGGTTAACTTAGTCCCACTGGCAAGAGAGGGAGAAAATTTTAGCAGCAGGGCTCTGCATGAGTAGGACTAGAGACAAGTGGGATGAGGCCATAGTCCGTTCCTTTTTCCTTATGAACAGTGAGCTGGAATACTCATCATACAATAATCATCTTCAGAAGACTGTGCTCTTGGGTTTAAAAGAGGTTCCACATGAAATTTCTGAATGTCTGTGTATCTGTTAAAATGTTTATGAGTCGTGTTTTGCCCTATGTTACATTTTTATAAAAGTGGACCAATTCCATGAAATTTAGAAGAACCAGCCTTGAACCAAGAGCTGAATTTAGCTTTGTATTTTTCCCTACTGGCTGCAGCTGGCATATGTCTGAAGCAGTAAAGATGATGCATGGTACTCCACAAGTGATTTGTGATCAGGAGACAGTTTTCTTTAGGACAGGGCTGCTGCATTTGACCTCATTTCTGCTGTGTTAGATACTGTCTCCCTTGTGGCAGCGTACATAGGTGTATTAATAAGATTCTCCCCAGATCTCTCCTTGAAATCTCAGCTTATGGAGTTGATGAAAAAGCTTGCTTTTACGAGATATTGGTGATTATTCTCATAATGCTCAGGCAAAGGCAGCAAAAAATTTAGCATCCAAAATGATGCCTTTTTTCTCATCTGCAAAGGTTTAATCCTGAGACCTTATGTGATTTCTTTTTTTTGTTGTAGTTGTTTTGGTTTGCTTTGTATCTCCTTAACCAAAAAAGTGAGGTGCCAGTTCTAAGTCTTTCCCAGGCTTTTTTAGATAAAGGAGTTACACATGTCCTTCAAAACAAAGAACAGTTATCAGCTGAGTTCAGCAGGAGGAGAGAATGCTCACAAAAGGTTCTAGGACAGCTTAGCCATAGATAACTGCTGATATGCATAAATAGCACTTTGCATTTCTGAAGAAACTTTTTCAAATATCTTACAGTGCTCCATGAAAGTAGCTAATTTAGTTTTGCCTAATTTCAGTAGCTGAATAAACATTATTATTTCCATTTTTTAATCAGAAACAATCGAGGCACAGAGAGAAGAAGGAAGTGAGGCCTTTCTTTCTTCCTTCCTCAGTGTATTGTACATGCAGATGGGAGTTGGAAAAGTAAAGACCATGTTCCATGGACAGAGGAAGCTCAGATGATTCTTGGCTGTCTTAAAGACTGTTAGGCTTCTTTTTTTTTTCACACCATTGTGGTATTGTAACACATATGTGAGTTCTTTGCCATTAGTCTTATTTCTACTTCCAACATGAGATAAAAGACTCTACAGTAGCTAAATATTGAGGCTAAATGCATTTAATATATACCAACATGTCAACAAAGTCTTCAACAGCAGAATTTTTTAAGAAAGAAACCTTTTTGGTGTTCTGTTTGCTTATTTTTTTTATATTCACTCTCTTAACTGAGTTAAAGTAACTTCAGGTTTTTGTTTTCCCATGGTTGGATTTATCTGCATATATCCTGATGAGCTCCAGTGTTAGCTTTGTCCAAGAAGTAGATGTTCAAAAACTGGACCAGTCTGTCTTGTACAGACCTCCACTGTACAAAGGAGAGTACTACTGTACTCTTCTTGTACAGTAACAATCAAAGGTGAAAGTTACATCTGGCTGTTGCTTGATCCATTAAATAGTCATCAAGAGAAGACAGGAGCTCCCTATCACACGTAAAGACAAACGTGCCTTCAAGTAGTTACATTGTTCTGAACTTCTTGTGTGTACGTCTGCTCTGTGTGCAGTGGCTGTTAACGTCTGAGAACTGCAACGTGGAGAGAAGAAAACAGCCCCTAAGGGTTCTTTGGGCACAAGCATTTAAAGAGAATTGCTACTTGTCTGTTTAAACTTGTCAGTGGGGACAAAGCCTCTGGGAGCCTATGGGAGCCCACAAGTGCTGGATCTGGGCAGAGCACAGGTGTGCTGCTGCTGAGGCATCTCTCAGAGAATGAAGAGGGAGGAACCGAGTTGCTCGTCTATTCAACCTGAAAATTGTACAAGGAATAGCTGCATTTAACTTTTTGTTACTCAAGAATAAGATTCTCAAGATCTTGAGATCTCAGTTCTTGAAAACTTGCAAACAGGTTTTGGGTTTGTACTGCTCTCTGATAATTTTTCACTTCCCAAGAGCCAGTTTTAATATCTGTTGATGCTTAGAAGACCAGATTGGAAGGACAGCAACAGAAAGTTGTATTAGCCAGCACAATTAATACTTTCTTCCTTGGGAGCCAAATTCATCTAGTGTAGTATGTTTACAAAAGAGAAAGCTGGAATGCACAGTAAGGTTTTGCCTTTATCAGAGACATATGGACTCACCATCACTGGATATATCTGTGAGACTATAACAAAGAACACTCTTCGGGCATGTCTCACATTTCAGGGGTCGAAAGGCAAATTGGATGAATGTCCCTTCTAAAAACTGGATGAACCAGCTTTTTCATATGCAATTTCCAATTTCAGTAATCCCCGAGAAGCTTATAAGAGCCAGGATGGAGTCACTAAAACCTTGTCTTATTAACCTCTGAAAGGACACAAAGGAGTTTGGATCTCAAGGCTGGTCGGGATGCCAAGTGCACCTCTTAAGTACTCTCATACTGTCTCAGCCTGCTGGAACTTTGACAGACACAACACAGCAAGGTTCACAAAGTAGATGAATTGAGTAGATGGAGACCAGGTTTACTGGGATAATTCCCACCTAAGAATGGCAAGTCAAGCTTCTTTGTACAGGAAAGGCAGTAAATATCTTTCTCTCCTCTACATCCCCTAAGTAGAGGTCTTTCTCTTGTTCCCCTTTCACACATATATGACCTGGTTTTTAGATTGAATGGTGTCTCAAATTCATTCTGCTGATAACCACTGGTCCTTTGAGAGATCCTTATGTCAATTATATTTGAGTCCTCTTAGTCTTTAGGATGCTTGTGTCCACCTTACATGCAAAATTCACACACGGATATTCTACAAAGGTTCCCTACTCCACAGTTGCCTCTACATGCTGTTGTGGTAATAAAAACTGCCATTTTTTTTCCTGTCATTAAGTACCTTTAGTGTTTTGCATTTACTTTAACAAACCAGTTTCTGGATTTGGTTTTTAACTTACTGAGGTACAACATTTACCACATTTAATTAGGATGTACGTGGTCTTCAAAAATGCCGGAGCAGTGCTTTATAGGACACATCACTTTTCCTTCTGGGTGCCATGAACCCCTGTGTATCTATATGGACATGGGGTTAAAGAGTCAGCAACTACATAGGTATTAAGTGAGCAAATCCAGAGGATACTTACTTCTCAACCATTTTATTGAACTCAGATCTATGTGTGGCCCTTCCTTGGCTTTTGATGGGGATCACTGATGTGTTTAGAGGCAAGTTGTGCTTGGCTGTCCTGTTTTCTTAAGTTTCAATGTGCCTAAAGATCAGTGAGAACACAGTGGAGAGTTTGGAATCTGGAAGAATGACATGCCACAGATTTCTCCAGACTTTCTGGGAAGCCAGAGCAAATGAGCTGAACTTCTGTGTGAACCTCTCTTAACCAGAACTGTTGAGGCTCCTTGCCTTGTCAGAGAGAATCTTGCATCCTCTCAGAGGAAGTAATTCTGCTTGATTTGAGAGAGACTTTAATGGTCTATACTCTATTTTGGAAATACGCAGGAAAAAGCCTACTTTGCCATATGCATAAAGCTCTGAAGCTTCAAATCTTTTTTGCTCTTTGTTTGTTTTCTAAAGCTTTTACTTTTCTGTGTCCTTATTCTCAACGCCTGTATATTTCACCTTAACAAAAGAAGCACAGTAAGCTGAGCAAGCGGAGTGGTGAACACACCACCGAGGAGTGGTGTTCAATTTGCTTCCTTATTTTCTGCCTCAGCAGGTTGGGAACCCGCTCCTTGTGGCAGAAGGGGCCATATGCCATGGTTCCTGCTCTGCAGTGTAATCAGATCTGCTCTGTGTGCACAGGAAAACCGAGCTGGGCAGAATTCGGGCAAGGTGCACTGAGCTCACCGCTTGTGTGCAAGACAGCTGTAACAGTGCCCATGCTCAGGAGCTCCAAAGATCCCTGGAATCACTGGGTTTACTGAGAATGTACCATAATGGATTTACATGTTTGGAATACACCCAATATACCCCAAACTTGCTTGACTGAATTCATGGTAGTTTTCTCAGCAGCTGGGCTGGATTTGTATGGGAGTAGGTTGTTCTGGATAAGCAGCATTAGGAAAAGGTCACGAGTGAGTTAAGTACAAACCAAGAATCCTGAGTATTGAATTTACTTTTTTTTTTTTAATTCACATACTATTTTTAATGACCTTAGATATGGCATGGGCAAGAAGAGAAGACATGAAAAGTGTAAATAAGGGGATGTTTTGTGTCTGCTGTAGATTTTTGTATTGATCTGGGTACTTCACCTCTGCTCTTCTGTTCCCTAGCAGTGAACTAGAGTGATGGGAGAACCTTCTGTGTGCCTTGAAGTTTCATGAACAGCTTGTGAAATGCTCTGAAACCTTTAGGTAAAAAAGACTGGGGATAACACAGTAATTATTGCCACATTCTCTTGATCTGAGAGGAGTGAGTAGAAAATGCAAACACATATGTTACCATGAGAAATTAAGATATGTTCATTTCAAAAAATTTCCCAATAAAGAAACGATCTTCCTTGTCTTTAATAATTTCCCTCCTTATAGTGTTTTTCCTGATGATGTCATCAGTGGAAAAATTCACAAGTGGAAGAAAGGGTAGTAGGGCTGAAAGGCAAATTTTGACACTTCTAAACCTTGTGTCCTCCTGATGTCAATGAAATTTTTAATTCCAGTTCAGGGGTGCAGTTCTTTTCAGAGTTGCAGAAGATGAGCAGAGATGGGCATTTGGGTAGAGAGGAAAATGACCAACAAGTGTCCACCTGGGTTCTGCAAAGGACCCAACTGAGAGGCTGATTCCCAGTGATGGATAAACATGGCTTTGGTGTGATGAACGATGCTGATGTTGCTTGTATCTTAACCGCTGTCGAAGAGAAGGGTTCAGAAGGACAAGATTAGAAGTAGGATAGAAGTGGATCTAAATTAGATGGAAAGCAAGGGTGAGGAAGAGGAGGAAGGCGCAGTTCCATAGTGGTGTGTAGATTCCTGTGTTTGTTCTGGAGTTTGTGGTGGAGCTGTGTCACCAGCAGCACCACTGCATTTAGTCTGCTCAGTGTAAATTGAATCTATAAACGGTTTTGTAAAGTGTTAGGGTTTTGCTGGTCAAGTCACTCTTACGGTGACTCTTGCCTCTGCCATTTCTTTCCTTACCTTGTTGCTGGGCTGAAGTTACTGTTGCTTAGCCCAAATTCACATGTATGAATATGCTTTGTTTATCTGTCTCTGTCTATCTCTCTGTGCGCCTGCTGCTTGTCTGCCTGCCAGTTTTTTCTTTGTCTCAATCACTTCATCATTGAACCCATCTGTGTAGAAAATGGGATATTTGGCTGTCTCCTGTTCTTTTTTTTTATTATTTTTGTCATTTTGTTCCCTTAGACTTACGAGAATGAAACTCACGCTCCTGGGGGTGCCAGGCATTTCAGATCTTGCATTTAGGAGGAGCCGTGATGCTTTTTGCGTCTGTTTGTCTGTCCATCTGTCTGCTGGTCTATAATAAGCTGTGCAGCGAGACAGCAGCTTACTATCTGTGTGTGTGAAATTAGCTAATTGGTGTTAGCAGCAATATTTTCACATGTTTTATAAGCAAAGTGCAGCAAGGTATATAAATGTAGATATGATCCAGAGACACACACACATACACACACACGCGCGCACGCAAGCCTGTCGCTGCTCATGCATAGACGCTCAGAAGTAATTAATGTTAATAAGATTTTAATGTGCTTGTGAGATCATAATGAGGAGAAATGAATGCTCTGATTAGAAAAAGGTAACTGTGTGTGTGTTTTGGCTTAGAACAAGATTTCCCCTCTTTTTTATAAATCACAATTTCAGAACTTGTTTGTGATTGCATCAATCGGTTTTTATTTTCAAATTAGAGGTCTGTTTAGCCATTTGAATGATTACCCAAATCAATGGGTAAACTCCTGATCATAAGGAATCGTGCACATTTTTTTTTTCCCCTTAGAAAGCAAAGCTACTACATGACAGGGCTGGGCAGCCTCATCCTTCTAGCATTACATTTTTTGATGCTGCTTTTAAAGCCTCATCAGCAACTGCTCTCAGAGACAGTGCTCGTTTTTTACAAATAGAGATGTTTATCTATAGGTGTCTGCAGTGCATAATCAACCACCGAAACTATTGTGCCAAGGCACATTCCTGTTCATCAGTAATGATGAATCCTCAGAGTCCAGGTGATCACATGATGCCTTGATTATATTTTGAAATAATTAGTTTAGAAAAGCAGAACTGTGTTTATATTTTTTCTTCATTTCATCAGTCAATTTCCAAATAAGAGGGATGGTAAAGTGTTTGCAGGAAATATTTTACAAGCTAGGATGTTCTTTCATCCTGGATGCTGTGTAGTCACCAGACCTCAGGCTGGCCAAAATCCAGCTGGACACTAGGGGTCCTTCTCTCCAGCAAATCAATGAATATATTGTCCAGAGGGCTTCACTGCCATTTGCATACTTATTTTTGTTATTAATCCCTTTGAGTTTTTTTTTAATTGACACTGAGAGGTTTGATACTTTGTTTTAAAAACATCTAGAATTGAAAATGCAAATTTAAACAGTCCATGTTCCAGTGCATCCCGTGTTGCTTACTACCCACTGGATTCTGGTAGTGCCTGGCTTGAGTGGTGTTTTAAGATTTTAGATCTGTGACTGAATCCATGGAATATGGTTCATTTCCAGAAAGTGCTGGGGTTCGGCAACAGTGGTTGTGCTGAGAAATGTTAGAGCAGGGTGATAAGACTGCAGTTTCCAAATTGTGCTGAACAAAAATCAGTGTCAGTAAATACAGCTTTGACAGGTTTTGAAGTCTGTAAAGATAATGATGTTCGTTTATAATGAATGACTTTATTTTGGGGAAAGGAAACAGCAGGCATTATGTATATTTGTTTATTCCTCTAAACACTCCTTTCAGCTAGCTGCTGTAGAGTCAGGCCTCTAACACTAGTTCATCATTCTGATAGCTCAGTCGATGAACTTACTTTTATGAGGTACCTTGGGATATTGTCTGCACAAGTGTGTGCAAAAGTGTGTCTGTGTGCTTACACTCAAAGTATCACTAAAACCTGTGCATCCATGCAGTAAGGCCAAAACAAAGCATTCCCCATGTACTGCCACCATCCAGGTAAGTTTTAATGACCATGGATGGAAGAAGGACATCTTTACTTCTTCTAAGTCCGTATAGTCTGAGAAGTGGTTTACATTTTGACCATTTTGACCTATGGCAGTCTGAATTCTCACAGTAAGGAAGCAACTAATATGTCTTAAAAATAATCAATCCCTTTTATGGGTAATTTTATTAGAATATTTTGAGAAATATCAACGCCAGTTTGGGATTGGTATGGAACTGAATTAGTATTGAATTAATGGGATATGATTGATTTCCAGAGAGTGCTGAGGTACCACAGAGTCGTGATGAGAAACAGCAGAACATGGTGATACGATTGCCATTTCCAAATCATGAGGAACAAAACCAGTATCAGTAGATTATGGCTTTGACACAATTTGAAGCTTCCAAAGAAGATGATGTGACAGTTCAATACCACTTTGGAATTAGTGTCCACCTGCATTATTTTCATTGCCTTTTTCTTTTTTTGTGTATGTGTGAACATGCCAGTTTCCAAGAACTGTCTTCCACAAAGTTGAAGACTGAGAGTAGAGGAGCACAGCAATTATAAACTCCAAATCCAATGAATTGACGCTTTGGAGCAGGAAGCAGCTAAGCAATGCAAGGAATTTCTCCTTAAATTTGGATGTTTTTTTTTCTGTGTTCTAGAAGTAAAATGTTGAGGAAAACACTCAGTTTGGTGTTCCCAGCATCGGAGACAAAGTAGCCAAGCTCCCTTCAGCTGAGGGCCAGAAAATCCATAAGGCTTGGGGAACTCAGGAGGAGCTGAGGCAAATTGGTTAAGTGCATGGAGTTAGTATGCAAAAACGAGTTTTGCTGAGTCCTTGGGGGACTGTTTTAATTCAGGAGTAAATTAGTCTTAGACCAATCTAGTTTAACTGAATAAGGAGCTACTGGGAGCTTTGCTGTTGAATTAGAGCATCTACTCAGAGCTTCAAGACAATTAAATGTGTGCACATTGGTGTCAAACCTTTAGTTGATTTGCCTTAACATTCTCAGTGTCCCCTTGCCGGCTTGGCTTAAGAGATAGATAAACTGTCCCAAGCAATTAATTCTGTACTGGGGATTCAAAACAAAACAAATTTCAGTAGCTTGTTTGCTTTGAGGGAAATATAATGCCAACTGTTGCACTGTTGCTGACAGAGCAGTACTGATTGCCCTCCCTCTCCTTGGACACGGTTGTTTTCCTTTGTAGTTCTTGAAGGGTCCACAGATTGCGAGGATGGCTTTCTGTTACAGTCAGTTTGTACGTAAAAAAGTCCAATATAAAATATACCAAAGTTAGATATACTGTGTATTTCGAATGAATTCTAGAATTACTACAAGAAAAAACAAACATATTCACAAGTTCTGTTTCTGCTTTACTTATATTTGTGTACTCCAGTGTAGTTCAAAGATGAGAAAGAGGAGTTTGGGGTAGGTTTGT
Source organism: Cisticola juncidis (assembly GCA_013400215.1). Lineage (NCBI taxonomy): Eukaryota > Metazoa > Chordata > Aves > Passeriformes > Cisticolidae > Cisticola > Cisticola juncidis. Next base: position 880,736 of record VXBR01001719.1, on the reverse strand, counting down.
TTGGTTGTGATGGCAGAACAGAAGATGGTGGGAGCATAGTAATGACAAGCTGGTAGGGAGAAACTCACTCTCTTCAAGAGGCCTATGCACAGTGTGAAAACAGGAGCTCATAACTGGAAGCTGAGATGGTGCTCTAAAGAGTCTTTCAGAGTACATTTGCCAACCTTACTTATATTACAGCTGTTTAATTTGACTTTGTTCCTGAGCACACATATAAGGTTAAAGCACTGTTAATTCATAAATTTCACAATTAATGAATAATTGTGAGTTAGTTGATAAAATCTCCATACTAAACAACATTGGATTTGCACAGTGAAAGCCCTCTGCATAAGGATGTATTTTGAAAGTATCTCTAGGTTCTAGAGATCAGGCTAGTACAGAGAGTAAGTAATCAGCTTGAAAGCTTCATTGGAGATAGTCCCCTGCTAGCATCAGAGAGGGAGTGTTTGTTCAGGTGTGCTAACTGCTCCGAGGTTTCTTCACATGAAAACATATATCATAAAACTGTCAAGGCTTGAGCTTTGAAAGAACTAATTATCTCATCCTGCTTGCCCAATTCCCTATTTATGTTTCTAAATAAGTAGACGCTTTTCTACCAAAGTTTTTAATCCCCAGAAGCACCTGCTGAAGCTGCTGGATGCAAAGAACTTCTACTGGTACATGCATTTAGAAGAACAGTTTTAGATAGTAGTTGGCCAGAAGACTCTTTAGTCTAGTGAACTTAGAAATTCCAGATAAATGGCATGACACTTATGCCAAAAAAGTTGTTTTGAGAGGTTGTTTAATTGATATTTACATGAAAGTAACAAGTATGGCAATTTGTAGGAAGGCAGGAACTGTTAAAGAAATCAAGTTGTGTGCATGCTTTGGTCACTTCAGCTTCTCAAAGTACCAAACACTTTTGAGGTAGGTAAGGAAAGCCTTCTCATGAACAAGTCTGGAAAAAACTAGCCATGGAGGAAGTTCCTGCCATAGTCTGTCATGGCACATTTGGCCAAGTCTTTGAACAATGTAGGTTTTCAATCAGTTTGAGTTCTGTTTGGCTTAGTAATGGATATTCATACATAGCCATATGAGAGATTTTTTGTTTGTTTATTTTTAATAAGCTCTTCGTCTCACTCTTAATTTGCACTAAATATTATGCAATCTACAGGTTGATTCACACATGAAGGAAATGGCTTCATTTTTCTGAACTTTTATGTGTGGATATTGGAAAAGCTGTTTAGATATTTGAGGTTTCAAGTAATGTAGAAACAGACAGTACTGAGCAACTAGACAGAGTCAGAAACATGAATCACTATGGTGTGGATTTGCTTCCTGGTATTTCAGTTTTGTTATATTGTGGATGTGTGGTCATTAGCAGAATTTCAGTGGCTTCAGGGTTAGCTGCAGTCATTACAGAAATACACAGAGTAGTTTATATGTGTGCTTACCCCTGCACTTACGCTGTGTTTACTAGTAGTGCTTTTGGAAAAAGTCTGAATGTATATGTACTTATGTACAATGTATAATGTATATGAATAGTGAGTTTGGATAATGGTTTAATTTCTTCAACAAATGTTAAGACCATATCTTGTTCTCATTCTCCAAACTGTTCTGCCACCACATTAGTAGGAACCTTCCTTTATACCTATGCCTGTATTTGTGATTCTAAAAGAATTGCAAACTTCCTCGGTTTCCTGAGGCAATAGATACTATGTATTTACGTCTCTTTAAGACATGATTGTTGTTTTGCAGCTCTCTGTCAAGTAGGTGGACGTCAATCGATGGGAAGAGCCTTTGTGTTCTTTTATGTGAAAGCCTTTCAGATCTGCAGGGCACTGTGAGGTTTGGGACCTGCCCATAGGGTCACTCTCTGTGTTAGACTTCTCAGCCGTGCTGTGTGCAATCCTTGTCTCAGCAAAAGCAGCACAGCAGCATCTCCTCTGCTCTGGGTCTCCGTATTTGAGAGGCATCAGACCACCCTCCTGGCCAGCTGTGTCTTCTGTGTGTGATCCTGGGCATCAGACACCACGGTGCTTAGCAGTATCTGCAGGGCTTTGTGCCTCCACGTGAAGTCCTGAGCTCAGGGAGATCTGTCTGCCAGCAGGCATTTTGTCTGGAGTGACAGCAAGGTGACACGAGCTGCTGTGTGAAGTCATCCAGTGGGACAGCTGAGGTGCCTGTCTTCTGGGCAGGCAAAAAGCTATGAAGTATGACTCGGGAAATCATTTCTCTGCAATGTTCTTTCATGATATTTGCCACAGACTGGAGCAATCCATTGAGACATTTGAGCCACTCAAACAGCTAGAAGCTCCCAGCTCTGCTGCCAAGATTCTTATCTGACCACATGATAAACATTCTTCCTCAGGTATTTGCCCCAACATCTGAAAAGTGCTTCAGGCAAGTGATGTGGCAGGTTGTAACTGGGTTCTCTTGTGGTGCTAACCCAGCCTGCCCCGCCCCAGCAGCTGCTGCCAAGACACTGACCCTGGCAGGATCTGCACCTTCTCCTCAGGACAGGGCAGGAGATCAAGGCAGTGGGGAGCAGAGCAGGCAGTGGGACAGGGGTAAGAGGAGGGCGTTTTGAGGGGTGAGGAAGGCAGGGGGGAATGAAGCAGGGGCCAGTGCCGTGGGATTAGCCATGGCAGAAGGGCGTGGGCAGTGGTTTGTGTAAATAGCTGGTGTAAGTAGAATCTGCATTAGAAGGATGGGAAGGTGACAGGGTGGAGAGGTCTGTTTGGAAGGGAAAGAGGGAGCAGTGCAGACATGTCTCCACCTGTGCACACTTGGGGTTCATCGCAGAGCTGGGAGATGTCATTGCCAGTGTGTTGGTACCAAGAAACTTCGTTGCTTTTGGAAGAGTTTGAAACCATTGAAAGTAAATGGAGTTGAGGCCCACTTATTAGATTTTCTGCTCTTTTAATACAGTAGTACAGTCTTGATAAATCTGTTAACAAATGCATACAGTTTTGTTAAATAACCAAAAATTGTGCCCTGGTACAATTGATTTCCAGCACTCTACCTTTGCTGATGCTTTCAAAGACTTTTGTACCTTTAAGTCATTTTTCTTTCCCTGATAGTTAACAGATGACCTTTTTTTTTTTTTTTTTTTAAATTTTCTGCTTCTACATTGGTGATCCTTATTGCTGGCATCAGGCTAGTGGAAAGGTGTAGCAGGTATTGGATTCTGTTCTAAAGACTTTCTGTTCATCTCTAACACAGGGGTTTTTCTGGTGGATGATTCACATCTACTTTCAAAGCATAACCCATAATTTGTCTTCTTACACCCTGAAACTTGCCCAAATTGAACAGAACTGAAAGATTACTTCCTCTGTCCTTGGAGCTACATGTCTTTATTTAGAAACCTTAAAAAGACGATTGAGTCCTTGTTTGTCAAATATTGCTAATGTATATCAAGCTTATAATTCACAGGAATTCTAGATCCTTTTCTGAAAAACTACTGCCTGCTCAGTTATCACCATCTTGTATTAGTGTCATTAATAATTTCTGCCCAGGTACATTGCTTGTAGTCCTGTTGAATCTCATCCAGTGCCTCTTGAGGTTTCTTCTGTTTGCCAAGGTAATTCTGAATTTTATTTAGCCGCTCATTGCCCTCCTAGGTTCATTTTTCAACAGATTTAATAAAAATGTTTTCTATTCCATCATCTAGGTTATTAATAAAAATGTCAAATAGAACAAAACTTAGGGCAGAAACCCAGCTGATGCATTCTTGTATTTTGATAATTATTTCATGGATTCCTTATCCAAAATAGATTTGCATCTGTGTGATACCATGGATATGCCTGTTTTCCTCCTAGCTTGCATATAAAAATATGTAAGATGTCAAAGGCCAAAATAAAGTCAAGGTATGTGACATTTGCTTTCTACAAGGTTTCTTTTCCTATTGAGAAGGAAATTAGGCTGTTTTGGCATGATTTGTTCTTAAATCAGTATTGAGTGTTACTCATCTTTTATACCTAGGTGCTCAAAAGCTGGTTTGAATCATTGTTCACTAATTTTTCTGGGAATTAAGCTTAAGTTCTCTGGTCTGGAATTTCCCCATTCTCTTTTTTTTTTTTTCTCCTCTCTCTTTGCACGGTGGGTACTAGATTTTTCCTTTGAGTCTTTTGTTGTCTTCTACAAAGTCACAAAGTCTGCTTCAGACAATTCTTTAAGGAGACCAGGATGAATTCATATACAAATGACTTGAAAAATATTTAACTTAGCTTAATACTCTCTAGTTTGTTTGCCATTTCTTCTGGTGTAAGACCATACCTCTCTGTGTGGGTATTAAGTTATCCATGAGAAGGATTAGCCATTTCTCTCCACTTGAAATTTTGAATGAATGGTGGTAAAAAAAGGTGTTAAGCATTTCAGCCTACTCACATCATCTGTCAATTGAACTTCCTCTACATTGATTAACAGAGCCACATTTTTCCTCATCTACCTAAATGTGCTAATAGAATGGTTTCTTGCTATTCTTGACATTCCTTGTTAATTTTGTGCTTTGAACCATTATGATTTTGTCTCTACGTGTTTGTGTAATTTTTATACATATGTATTCTGATACCCTGTTTGCTTCAGGGTTTTTTTCCTGTCTTGGTAGCAGTGAAGAGCTCGTACTTCAGTGATGTTGAAACCCGGCTATTCTCTTTCTTTCCTCTTTATTAGGATAGCCTGTGCTTTTTTTATTACTATATGACATTATTAATATTGTTGTTGTTTTTGTTATGTTTCATTATAAATTATTGTTTCTATTTAGCTTTTAGATTTTTTTTTCCTACCTGCCCCTTTTAGTCCTTGTTTAAAGACCTTCCAGTGGGTTGTCAAGTTAGTGCCCAGGCATCCTCCTCCTGTTGTGTGAGATGAATGTCCTCTTGTCCTTAACCACATTTCCCATGATCAGATATGCAAAATCTCTTGTTAGAGGTTGTATCCATGTGTGATGCTGTTATCTGTAGCCTTTGTGTTTTTGCCTGATCCCTGCCTCTGCTGTGAGGGCAGTGAGGAACACTGATTTCTTCAGCCTTGCTTCTAGGAAATGGTAGTCACTTTTGAGCCTTGATATCCTTCAGGTGTTTTTTTATAGATTTTTTTTTAATTCCTTATGGTTTCTTTGTTGTACCTTCTTCCTGGTTGCCTCCCTGAATTGGAATGTCCAGGAGAGTACCCTGACCTCACTTAAAAGCCACTTAATTCCTCTGTAATCTGAATTTACTGACCTAAAATGGTTTCTATTATCAATGTATTATATTTCTTTTCTTATATTTCTGGTTTCCATTTTCTTTTTAAACCTCCCTCCTTCTTTTCTTCTTTAAAACAATTTATTTTCTCTTAGTTTGCACATTCCTTGTGGAGAGTGTTTGTGTTTTCTCATGTCAGCTATGTCTTAATAGACTCACTCTTCTTCTCTCACTATTCCTCAGACACAATTTTCTGGAAATTTTTGGAAGTTTTGCAGATCAGTGCCATTGCAACCATATGGTTTCCTATAATTGTCCTCTAAAACGAAACTTTGTCCAATTTCTGTCCCAGCTTTGTGTGAATCTTTTTTGTTGAGCAACTTTGTTCATGCTCATTTTCTGTTTCAGCCTGTTGTGAACCAGATGAAGGTTAAATGCACTTTCCTAAACTTTAGTCACTTAATAGCCACTTCAGAGCATTTGAACCCTGCCTCTAAAGGCAGTGACAGATTTCTGTCATCCTGAACCTGTCATGTTGCTACAAATGTTCAGAGGCTTGTATGGAACGAAATATTCCATGCAAGCAGATATTCAGTAGTCTTGTATTTAGCACTTGGAAAGTTGTGAGGACGTATAAATATGAATCTGTACATTTTTCCCTTTTTCTTTTTTTAATTTTTTGGGGGTTTAGTTGGTTGCTTGCTTTTTAACACCAAATAATTGGGAAATTCTAGAGAAGATAATATTTAAAGTGCCTGCACAATCTGATTGCTTACTTTAATTCCTTTAGAGACCAGCTGCTATCAGTGATGTTTGGGTACAGGTTACTTAACTTTAGTCATCTTCAAGGAAAATGCATTCTGTGCAGAGCCATTTAGTCTCCCTCTATTACCAGTGGAGAGGAGGAGAAATACCTCTAGAGAGCTATTCATCCTAAATATATTACAGTTTTAGGATGGGATTAGTGGCTCTCTGGAGATGATTATGGTGGCTTCAGTTAGATATCTAACTTTTAGGGAGATAATAGTTAGGTTATATGCACCTTGGTCCCATGCCTGATCAGATTTACCTGAAGAATATTTCTGCAGTCCCCCTATACAACACAGAAAGCTACCATGTTTTCTCTTATTTTGTAGAGCTTTTGTATGCTTTAATTTTCCAGAATTTGGAAGAGTTGTATCTATTTTAAAATATTTCCTTTTTTAAATGTTGCTTTGTCTCCTTGCCTCTTTGATTATAACTTGCTCCTTAGTTTGGTTTTTGGTGAAGGAACTGTTTGTATTCTTTGTTTCTGTGTGGTCTGTCTTTGAGACTTCCCTTCAGCCATTTGCTCTTGAGTACTGCAGGTAAATACTGTTCCGTGTCACCTTCCTCACAGATGACATGAAGACTAATTAAACACAGGTCTGAGGATACTTAACTCTTGTCTCTGAGTTAGTATTTTTAGGTGGATATTTGTACTTGTATTTCAGAGCATCTCATGATGCAGCCACTAAAAATAAGTGATCCTGAACAACAGATTAGACATATTTGTTGATTTTTGGGGAAGAGCTAATGTCATTTTGGTGTTGCACAAGTTTCCCTCTTCATCTCTGTACAGCCGTAAGGTGTCCGTGACACCATTATTCTGACCACTCTGTTGCCAAAAAGTTGTCAAGAATTCAGTGGAGAATTCAGAGAAGAGCAACAGAAGTTAAGAGGCTGAAGAGATTGAAATATGAGCAAAGATTACAAGATTTTAATATGTACAGTTTGGACTAAATGATGACTAAGACATATGATAACAATCTACAAGTATTTGAAGGGTGTAAAATATTAAGACAAAAAAGGAATTATTTTAAGATGTTTGAAGGGGTAAAACTCAGCAAGGAAAAATTTCAGCATGAATCATACAAAACTTCCTGAGACTTGCATGAGCTGAAGTCCTGGATTGTGTTCTGCACGAAGGTGGTAAAAAGCCTGCAGTCTCACCTAGCCCAAAGATCCCACACAAGAGCACACAAAGGCTCTCCAGTCTGGTGCCACCCATTTTTGGGAGCTTCTACAAGCCAAGTGATGCTTCAGTGGTGGCTGCTGGACTCTGGGCAGGCAGGCTCCCCTGTGTTCCAAGTTGGGCTGGGTGAGGTGCACCAGGGAGGGCTCATTCTGGGGGCAGCAAGCTGCCCTCCACCGCTGTTCCTGTGCAGAAGCCCTTTTTCCATCGGATGGCTACACATGCACCCATCCATTTGATAAGCGTAGGCGGAATCAAGCTGTCACTAACAGAATATATGCAGAAGGCTCAAGGAAATGTAATGAGGAATAGGATTTTGGAATATCCTGGCAAAGAATTAACATGACATGTAAGGTGTTTTCTTTTCCCTTTTATCCTTTTCTTTCATCTCTGTAAGCTGGTGCAATCACATTAAAAACTGTTTTTTCAGAGACTTTTCCCTGCGACTCAAGAGTCATCAACATGTACTTATTCATTCTGATAAAGGCTGCAAATTTAGACTGTATGTTTAGTTTAGTTAGGAGGTTCTAGTGAATTGTAGTGGATTAATTTAAGTCTAAAAATATTAAACTGTCATGACCACTGTGTAATTGGGATGGCGTTTTTGCTAAATAGGGACTTCTTTACTGTTTACAGCTGGTTTTGCACTCATAACAGATACAGACAGAAGGAGTGAGGACTACAGTTCTTGCTCCCCCCTCTGCCCTCTGTTCCTCGTTTTTATTTTCCTGTGTGCAAAACCATCCTGCATGCCAGCTTGGGAAGCTGGCATCCCTCCTGTTAAGACCAAACTTGCTCTCTGTTGCAGTATAAATAGTGCTTGCTTCCAACTTCAGAGCAGTACCAGCATTGCATGCATACTGTAACTCACTGGGAAGCAATAGCTCTGTTAAAGGGTTTTCTGTGCATGGAATGGGTTTGTGTTTGTGGCTTTGAATTCACTGGACAACTCTGAGCAAACATCTGGGGACAGGCCCTTAAGCTTGTGTGATATTAGTTTACTGTAATATTTCGGTTCTGGAGTGGCTGAATGTAAAGAAGTCCTACTTCACAGGTATGTACAGGAGAAAGCAAACCAAATGCTATTCTTTATAGCACTCCAGATAGAAATCTGGGAGCACGCCCAGCTTCAGTAATTTTTAAACTTTAAACTGCTGGAAGTGGAGGGGGGAATTGTACCAGGTGAGCCAGATATGTTTTAAAATGTCCCCCAGTACGCTAGACCGGGGATTTTGATTTCATAAAAAGCACATTGTTCTGCTTTGTAAAGGTACCTGGTTGGGCAAAATGGGAGACTGTTTGGTAAGACAGAGGCCACAGAGGAAGGCTGTCGAGGGAAGGCTGAAGGGATGAGACATTTTCAATTACAGAAGAGATTTGTTCTGGGAAACCACTACAATCTTTGCTGACAGCATGTGAGGTTTTGCTGTGACCTATTTAGTCCTTCTGCTATTGAAAAAATGTCTTCAAAAAAGTTACATGATAGAAAGCAGTTGCTGTTTTCCTTAGGTTCACTAGAACTGCTCTCTTCCCAAGTGAAAATGCTGGGCTGTCTGCTGCAGTCTGCTCTAGGGAAGAGCCTTTCCATCCTTGGCTATCTGGCACATGTGGCCACCTGCACAGTCTAAAACCTCAAGAATAAGAATTCTTTTATCCTTATCCTATCCAGTTGTTTCATTTTCTGAGTGTGCATTATCTGCTTCTGCACCATCAGCCGTTTCAGCTTCAGCCTGGATGCACCAGAGCAAGTGTTGCCGAGAGGGATGCTGGGTTTTGGGGTTATGCTGTGTTGCTACAGATCATGTCACCTTAATGGGTAAACAGTCCAAAAATAAAACCAGCAAACGATACAAAAAGGAATCCAGTTATATTTTTATATCTCATTAAGTTTCGCTCCTCCTTCTCGTTTTATTGGCCGAGGTATCAGGGGAGGGTACATCTCCATTGGAGAAGAGGTAAAAAAGATTTGCAGTAGCTGTGTGGGTGAACACTTTTTTTTTTTTTTTTCCTCCTATGGGTATTAAGTAGGAAGGGGTTAGGATCTCCCACACCAGTCTCATTTGAGGAAATCCTTATTTTATCATGTTTAGAAAACAGCTGCTGATTTAAGATTTGTTAGTAGCCTGCCTGGGAGTTCTTTATTTAGTTACTTGGCTCAAAGAGCTTCTGTCCCAAGCTGTCATTTAACAGAGAGGATTGCTTAATATTGCTGGGAGCCAAAGGTATAGGTGGGTGGACTGTCTTTTGAACCCTGAACTTACCCTGTGGGGTAGTGACAGATGAGCAGGGGTGGAAAAAAGGTGATATTCCACCAACAAGGGCATTGGGGCTAACACATGGTCTGCCCCCAGAGCTCTGCATGACCTTTATTTATGTCTGCAGAATACTGGCTACAAGAGCCTCTTCTCTTCATTCCAGTGTTAGATTCATAACTAATCAATAATGTTATCTTCTGTGATTGTTGGGGTGTCCCCAGCTGTCCATTCCAGGGGGATAGCTGAGGTGTGGCTGGATAATTTTGTAGGAACTCAGCCTGGATTCTCCATCCAAACACTTAGTGCAGCCTAAGTGAAGAAAGGCAGCAGGAAAGAATATTGCATGCCTTTGGGTTTAGTACACCTGGGCCCACTGAGCATTTCCTTAATCATCATTGGGAGTTTTGTTGTTTTTCCCTAGCTTTGTGCTCCAGCATGCTCAGCACCTATGTGGTTAATGGTTTTTCTGGAAGTGAACTATGTTTGTCAGGATAGCTAAGGCCCTATCCTGGATAAGTTTCCAGATCACGTTGAGAGTTCTTTCCCAGATTATGACCCAGCCAGCTTTTGTTGCTTTTTAGTTGGAATGGAGAACCTTTGCCTTGGGTTCATCTGTAGTAAATGTTTTACTTCTGTCCGATTTTGATCTTGAAAAAGCTTGTTTTCAGACAGTAGCGATGGGTTTGATAGAATGGGAGTTATTATGACTCTCTTTATAACCATAATTCTGTGTTGTAAGAATTCTGTTTGTCTCATGTCCCCTGCTTAGGATTTTTATGTAGTTATTTATAACATGCCTGCTGGATCTGGGATGCATGTAGAAGGGGCATGACTCCCCAGTGTTTGCATCTGCAAACATGATGGTGCAGGGAAAATTGTATTTAATGGACTTCTTCATATATTCAGCATTAAGACATTGCTGAGAATACAAGCTTTGACAAGTAGAAGTATCAGCTTTTTTGTCTCTTTTTCTTTAATACTCAAAGCACTGAATTTAAGCCCACTTGAACTCAGTAGCTAGAGGAATACATGTGATTTCCCTAAAGTAATTTCTGTAAGTTGACATTGTACGATGGCCTTGCAAAGGCCAAAAAACGAGATATTCCCAGTGAAAGAGTTAAACCCCCCCTAATTACAGAAATCCTTTGGTATGTAGTTATTACTATTTTTTCTTTGAAAACACCGCTGTTTCTGTCACTTCACAGAAGTTTCTTTGTACAGTAGACAAAGAAACATAAAGAAAATAAAACACATTGCATCTGGGATTTAAAAAACCCCAGTATTTTCTTTGTTCCAGCTAATCTATACTGTTAATTCTAAAAGCTAAATAGAATATTTTTCTAAAAACTTAGTATGCAGTTCATGCAATTTTGTGGAATGTCCTTAACTATTCACTGACTCACTTCCTATTCATTTACAGCTAATATATGGCACTTTTATTGTGGTTTCTAAAGTATGGAGGTTATGTGAGTCAGATGCAATTTAGAATAGAGATTATCTTTAAATAATCAAAAACATACTTTGCCAAAAATACTAAAAAAAAGGAAAGAAAGCATCCAGTGTTCTCAAAATATGAAGTGCTTTCTAAAAAGACTTTTTTTTAATAAATAAGGGAGAAGAAATGTTATGTAAACCTAAGTGTTTGGCAGATATCTGTTTACTTCCTCCAAGGAGACAAGGGGTTTTAAGATTTTCTGAGAAAATTAGAAAGGCACATCCTTGAGTTCTTGCACCAAGGACGTCATGGAAGCGTTTTTCCTTGAAAATATTCAATAAGAAGACATAAGGTTAGAGCTGGCATGAATGATAACTTTCTTGAAGAATTTAATCAAGGACATTATGGAGAATGTGGGCGTTTAGATCTCTCCTTCAAAAACGGGGGAAAAACAAACAAACAAATACCCCTCTGCCTACCTTTATTTATTTATTTATTTATTATTTTTTATTCTTTTTCCTTCTTAAGCTGATTCTTGTTCTTGTGAAGTTTTTCATTAATGATACAGTGTTAGTAAGGGCAATTGTTAATTTTTTTGCTGTGACTTTGAAGTTCCTTTGTTGTGACAGCTGCTAGGCTGGCATTTCCTGGACATCAGTGGGATATGATGATAGCTTGCCTATTTCCCTTCTTTCTGATGGGTTTTCTCAGAAAGGATAGCAAACTGGCAGACTGGGATTCCTGTATGTAAAAGAGCAGACGTTGGATAGTAGTGGGATAGAGTTGAAATACTGCGATCCAAAGAGTTATCTTCTGTTTTGTAACATAATCAGCAGTTTGATCTACAGGCAGAATCAAAAAGATCTCAGACTTAGGACAATATTCATCCTTCTGCTTACATCCCCCCCTCCTTACCTGCCATCCCCACCCCCCTTGCTTTTTTAAGAGTTTAGTGCAGTAAGAAGTGGTGCTGGCCTGTCAACCTGATGCCAGCCTAAGTAGAAGACACATTATAATAAATGCATATTTTCACTATCAAAAGATATCATACTGTTGGCTTAAAAAAATTCCAAACAGCCTTACACAGAAGGCTTTTCAACAATATATTAAGCCTCATATTTTTCAATTACAACAGGGTTTTTTTTCCTCTGCTGATCTTTTTTTTAATAACCCAAGGAGCAAATATGTCTTGGTTTTGAGCTTTAATCTGGTGCTTTGTGTACTCTGATGACCTCCTAATCACACTCTCCATGACATGTCAATCTGCTGCAATGGAAAATGGGTGATTTGGGCTGTCATGGAAGTGTTGATGTGCTCATATATCCTGTGCACTTAGGACAGAGGAGTTCAAAGAAATGCATTAACCAAAGGAATGAAGTGTTATGGGAACCCATAATTCAAATGTCGAGTGTCCCTTTCCCAGTTCATGAGTGGTTCTATATCTGTGTTGTGACTTTAAATGTGAGCACCAGGTGTGAAGATTCCTGTTTATTTTTATTTAAGCAAAACCAAACACAAAATATTTCAGAGCTGATGCAGATGATGAAATGTAAAGATGTGTGATGTGTTTAGTAAATAGTCAGGGTGCATATGTCTAAACAAGGAAGGAGTTTGTAGAATGTGGTTTTAATTTACAATGCTCCCCTTTCATAACTGTATAACCATCTGCCTCTGGCATGTTCCTTAAAATCTGGTGAGCCTCCACTTCAGTCTGTAACCTTCACTGCTATACTGGTGTTTCCTTTGCTGAGCTAGTGGGATCATCCAGACCCCACAAGCTGCCAACATCTGCAGTGTTATTCCTCATAAGAACTGAAAGGTAGGAGTGACCTTTGTTATCAGATGGAGACTGGTCTAGGGTGCAACTTGAGAGGCACAACATGAGTGTGAGTCTGAGGGCGAGGGTCTGCTCCCCTGGGTACTGATAGGAGTTCCCCTGTGGTCTGAGGTGTGGTACCCAACTGTTCAGCCTGGGATCTCCCATCTGTAGTGGGTGGGTGATGGCACCTGCCTTCCTGGTGAAGTTTGTGTGTCACCATTAAACTGAAGACTGTCTAAGGGACCACTTTCACCCTCATAATCCAGCACCTTTTAAGCCATTGTTTAGTGAGTCAGGTATAGATTTATGACTCTGAGGTATTACTGTTGGTTGAGGAAGGCATAGTCAAATGTCGGAAATACACTTCCCTGGTTTTCCTGAGTAACCACATCATTGTTTAAAACATTACTGAATCTTTCCTCTGAGATGTTTTACTATGGTTTTTCATCAGCTGTTCCATTTCAGCAAGAGATGAAGAGATGTAGATTTCTGGGTCTGCATCTCAATCCATCCTTGGCTTTCTAGGAATCCTGAGCGAGTTAATTTGGCTGCCATGCACTGAATCTTGACAGATCTCCTTGGATCTGCCTGATGAATACTGTGGTGAAGAAAGCCCATGGGTACCAACCTGAGGCTTTAAAATTGATGTTGCACTTTTCCTGTCCATAAATTGGTTACAAGGGTGAAAAGAGAATAATGATCTATATAGTGTTTTAATCATTTGCACACCTCAGTGAATATATGATGTGGCTTTAAGAGCTGTGAATATTTCTTTTTGATGCATGGTCAAGGAGTTAAAAGATCAGGAAAGATGAACTCAGGTTAGTGGTTCTTGTGGTTTTGTGGTCTTTTTGTTGCTGAGACATTTTATTTTGTTGTGGGGTTGGGCTTTTTGTGTTTGGTTTTAGTGGTGGGTTTTGTGAGCTTTTCCTTTTTTTCTTTTTTTAAATTTTTTTTTTAATTTTAGATGCTTCTTGAAGAAAAGAATCTTGAAGCTTCTTGTCTAGGCTGTTCTTGAGTTGTGGTGTAGATGCTTTGAGGGTATAAACCACAGAGGAAGTTGGGATAAAATAGCTACTTAAAAAGAGATTAAGGGATTTACTTCAGTGCCTCTATGGGTTGTGATTTAAAGGGAGAAGGACCTAATTTTTCATATTGCAGCTGGTTTTATTAGCTACAGGTTTTAACTTTTTGGAAAGATTCTCACATCTTTCTGTCAGCCAATTTTGGGAGTTAATCCAGACCAGTCAACATAACTGTATGTTGCACTTGATTTCTTCGTAATTTTAAAAGCTTTTCAGTGTCTAATCTGTCCAGTATAACTCCCTAGTCTTTTGCCACAGATGGTATTGATCAGCAAGAATAACAGATAACTATGCTTAAACTCCATTTTCCAGAGTTAAAAAAAAAAAAAGAAAAAAAAATTGAAATTGGGGTGTGGAACAAGGAAGGCATTACATAAACCAGAATTAAATACAGAATGATGACTCCAGATCAAAAGACTTGAAACTTCTACTTGTGGTTAGTTAATATTTTCTTTTTCCTGCAGAGTTATATTTGGGACAGGAGCTGAACTTTGTCGTCCAACTTGCTTTGCCAGTGTTGATCACAGCTTTGTCAGTCTTTGAGTTTGCTGGCACCCTTAGAATTATACAACCACAGTACTCAATGCAGTATTTTTGTAAAGGTTCTTTACTGGAAACTGGTTTCTGTGTGAGAGATAAATTGAGAATGGTGTGACATTGGTCAGTTGAGATGGAAAGCTCAGTACTATTATCACTTTAGTAAGTGGAGGATTTTTCAGTAGTTCCAAAAGAACAAAATTATATGCTAGGTAGTTGATGTTTGCATTTGAAAGGGTTTTTTCATTGGTTCTTATTCATTTATATCTGCCTATCCTGTATGAAAACCACCTTGAACCTCCTTAAATTTTCTTTTACAAAAGCTTTACTCTAGAATTAGTCTCCATTTGTACACATTTATTTTGTCTTTTTCAAATGTCAGCTCAGTATTTCAGTAGTAGATTCAATCATGCCTGAAGTTCTTACAATCCATTTTCAGTAGTGGATCATCTGTTAGGAAGTAATGCCCTCTGCATTTTTTTTCAGGCTTGATTTGTCTTGGGATCAGAAATACCCAAAGTCTCTTCTGAAAATGAATTGTAATCAAAATGTGAGGTTTCTGTGGTGGCCCGTATGCGTCCCTCCTGTTCATCTGTGTTTGGGCTGCTTGGCTTGCCTGGGAAAGACAAAAGAGAGTTTGATTGATCCTGTGAGCACAGTTGCTTTCTTTCCTCTTTGACATATTGCTGTTTCTTAGACCAGTTGGAATGTTCTTTAGTGGGTTCCTGTGGAAGTCATTCAGTGGTAAAAATGTTTTCTTTCTTGGGAAATGTTTAATAAACATGAACAGAAATCCAACACAATCCAACCCCCAGTGGTTTCTCTCATGTAGCTTTTCCTTATTTCTTACATTTCATTGTACTTGCTTTTAACCAAAACCAGCTAGCTTTAAGTCTACATTAAGACCACATTAAGGTCTAACTTCAAATTTTGGTCTAGAGTTTGGAAATAGGAATGTCTGATGTTTAGAGAAATATATAATTTTTTTTTCTGTGTAAATTAAGCCCCACTTGATAGATTAAGTGAGGGTTTTTTTAAGGTAAATGGGATAGTAATGGTGTTGGAAAACAAGTGGAAAGGACAAAAGCTTTATGTTCAGGCTGTAGTCCAGAAGTCTTAAAGTTTGTTTCTCATTTTAAACTTCTGGAAAGTTTTGGTTGAATATGAGCGCTCAAAGTGTAAATAAGAAAATAACTTAACAAAATTTTCAGGTTAATCTTTTCAGTCTGTTTTTCTCCATACTGCTTTCCAGCATCCTGTGTTTTCTCTTCGCATTCCATTCCCTAAAAGCCTCTTGTAGCTTCAGAAACTGTTTAAATGCCTATTTTATGGCTGGCATAGTATTCAAAGGTCTCACAACTTTTGCGTCACTGAAACTACAGTATTCCCTTCACTGTATTTCTCTAAAAGTGAGGGAGAGGCGCAGATGGGAGAAGTAGCTTCTGTGCATGTGTCCTGTAGCTTTTGTCCAATACACCATAAATTTAATCCTAACTCACCCTTGGCTCTCAGCATGGACAGCCCTACCAGCCAGGCTGGAAACAAATAATTGTTCACTCTCCAGTAAAAGGGAGGGATACCCCTCTTACCCTCTTATTTCCTAACAGAACTTTAACATGGTTGGTTGTGCAATGCTGACGGAGAGGCAGAGCTGGTATTTTCATTTCTTAGAAGATGAATTGAAGCATGGTGAGGTTGCCACTTGCCACAGCATTTGTGCAGAGCCTCTGGGTGAACCTGATGCTCCACAGCCTGTGGCTGGTGCTCCGGAGCATTGATCATCCTTTCATGACAAACTATTAGTACATACAGCATGTGCCAAGCCATTGTGGAGAGATCTATCACAGCCACTTAGGAAATCTTTTATACAGTTCTCTCACTTCTGGGGAAGAAAAAAACATCTTAAGTCTCATCTGCTTTGAAGTGGGGTTTCTGTGTTTTTATGTTAAAACACAACCTGCTTGTGTTGTGGAACTTCAGAAAAGTCCTAATCTCTACAAAGATTTGAACTTCAGAGGTCTGTTTGGCACCTTTACAGAATCCATTTCAAGCATACACCTTCTTGAGTGAAAATACATCACGAACTTACTGTGAAAGGGAAGAGAATGAGTTGAGAACAGTAATTTCCTGCCCAGGTGACACCTAGAGGGCAAGTTCGGGATACTGACAGGCATTGTTCTTGGAAGCACCTTACATCTGTGAAAGAAGAGGAGAAACTGAAAATTATCCTCTTACTATCTTTTATGAAATAAAAATACTGGAAATCAGAAAGATTTCACCAGCTATGAGTACAAAAGTTGTAACAGGATGCATTTTGCTGGAGGCCTGTGGTCCCTCTGTTGTTGTTATCCTTCAAGGTGCGAGACAAACCAGGAATGTAAAGCGTGCGTGCTTGATTTTCTCCACCTACCCTTTGCATCCCAAGGCTTTGATTTTCAAGAAGCCAAAAAAGAAATTGAGATTTCAACTGTACTGTTTAAAGACTAAATCAGAAAACTTGATCTCTGATTTGTTCCACTATATCCCTCTGAAATGAATGTCTGGTGAAAAAGTTAGATGTGGTGGAAGTCCCCTTGTGCAGTCATCGTAAGTTGGTGAAGGGTTGGCTCTGCAACTTCTGAGTTTGGAACCAAGGCCTCGTTCCAGCTCTCACTGCAGAAATGGAAACCTCTGAATTGGCTTTAGTAGCACTGGGCCCAGTGTAAACCTTGGTGGTA
The DNA here is from genome assembly GCA_013400215.1 of Cisticola juncidis. NCBI lineage: Eukaryota > Metazoa > Chordata > Aves > Passeriformes > Cisticolidae > Cisticola > Cisticola juncidis. Next base: position 863,730 of record VXBR01001719.1, on the reverse strand, counting down.
CTTCTGAGATGCCTAGAAGTTCTGGTGATGCTTTGCTATGGCAGCTGGTCCCCCAACTGCTCCTATCATGTTCCCTGTGCTTCCATCTCCCTGTATTTACAAGGGTGCTAGAGAAGCTGGGCCAAGCCTGAGGTCTCCTGGGCCACCTGAAGGTCTGTTTGGGCCTCTGTCTTCCATTGGAGTCCCTTTCTTATTTTAAAGAAAATTATACTTACTTCCCTTAAAGTTTCATGAACTTTGCAGTGAACCTTGGTAGCCCAGAAAAAGGACTTACAAATAACTGTGTGCAAATACACTTAGAAAAAATGATCCTCTCAGAGAAACTGATGTTTAATGATAATATATAGTAGTATTGCCCTTAGAGGAGATTGAATTTGGTTTCAGTGGTGTTTTTACTGCTTGGGTTTTTTTCCCCAGTGTTTTTCCAGAACTTACTAATGATTGCCTGGGTTTTATAGCATTCATAAAAACAAACAAACAAACAAACAAACAAACAAAAACAACAACAAAAAGCTCACCACCGCTCCCCCCAAAAACCCACGCAGACAATACCCCCCAACAAACAAACAAACAAACCCCCCAAGAATGGTCAGCTGCCTTATGATCAAATCACTTTACATGAGATGGGGACCAACCATGTACAAGTTCTCTTTTAAATATGATAGCAAAGTCTCTTGAAACAAGGGGAGAATTCTGCTCTGGGTTAGAAAATGCTGAAGCAATGCTTTCAGCATTAAAGGAAAACAAAGTTTTGTAAAATTACTGTATTTTAAAACAAGACAGAGGATCACAGCTTCTATGCTGCCCATGGGGAGCAGAGTTAATATTCTTTAAAAAGCAAGATTGTAGTGAATAAGAACTTTTGTTTCCTCCAACACTAAGTTAGAAGGAGCTGCTAAAAAAGAGGGAACATAACTAAGCCCTTGAGCTTGCACACATTTCTTGAAGGGAATCTATAGAGAACTGCAGTGAATTCAGCTGAGTGCAAGGTGTGAGGAGACACCTGCTTACAGCACTGGGATGTCCTGACTTCATGGACAAGCTGTGAATCTTTTTATTGCACAAGCTCTGAAGTGCTCATGCAATGAAGACTGAATAAAGGTTTCTCCCACTAGAATCTTTCAATTCTGTAACTTATAACCATATTAAGTACAAAAACTTACACAGAAATTTTTATTTTTCCAAGTGAAAGACTTTTATTACAAGAGGTTTTCAGTGATTTTAATAATCTACTTCTTAAGTAGTATTCTGCTTGTTAATATTGCTTGGGCTGAGAAGGTGGCAGTGCAGTTCTCTGATAGGGAATTTTACCCGAAGTTCAGTTCTGTAGTGTACATCCACTGTCCTTCTGTCCTACCTGATGTGCACAGTAGGACTGTACTTTTTGTAGGATTGTTTGTTTTTGTTTGCAGTGGTGGTCTTAGAGAAAGGTCGTGTCAGGCAAGGTCGTGAATGAGGCTGAAAGGATGGCAAGTATTACCAAGTAATGATGGACATTTACATGCTTCTGAACAGATCTGACTCCCACTACATTTTTTTTTTATATGACTGCAAGCAAAGGCACAGTTAGGCTTCTTCAGTGACATTTATTTGATCCTAGTTAAGTATGGATTTTAAGAATTGTTCTTGAAGTCACTGCCTGTGCTAGAAGAGCATGAATTTAGACAGAGCAATGAAATAATATGAAAATATCCCTTGATCTTAGCAAAGTAGAATATAACCTGTCTAGGCACTGTTTGCTGATTATTTGCTTTTTAAGGTGTATTCATAATCCATTCAGAAATACAGTTGAGCAGTTACTAGAATTGCAGAGAAAAGTAGAGTTAAGGCAGTGGTGAAGTCAAGACTGGACATTTCTTTGCCAAGGGGAGATTGGCAGCTTAAAATCATCACTTCTCCCTCCTAGCTGTTGTTAATTGTGTGCAGGGCTTTTATGGCTGAGTGCTGAAGAAAAGAATATGTCAGGTGTGTTTGGTAGACCTTCAGGAGAGGCAGTTTGCCTCCTTGTTTTATGTATTTTACACTGTACATTGATGTCTCACACAGCAGTAGGAGAAGGAAAAGCAATAAGAAAACTGGTAAAATATTGATCATGGAAGGAAAAAGTAAAGACATGCTCATAAAACTCTGAACATTCATAGAGCATCTCAGGAGGAACATTAAAACCAGACCTCTGTCTAGCTAATTTCATAAAAAAGGAATAGATTTCACATGGGTGGTACATCAAATGGCTTTATGCTATGACTTATTTGGATGTTGCAGTGGGATGCATGATATCTTGTGATAGTGGAGGAGCATATATTAGACTTTCTATTTTCTGCACCTGATAGAACTTTTTCTTTCACGGATATTTGGCTTAGGTTGGCTAAACCACACTTTTTAAAAAAGTTGCACCTTTGCATTTTGTGTCTTGGAAACAAAGTGACATTTTTAATGAAAATACATTTATTTGCTACTAGCATTTTTTAGATTCAGAAAGAGGAAACCTTGAATTAAATATATAATTAAGGTAAGTGGTCTACTGGTAAACTTTCTGAGCTATATTTTATCCTGCACCATGATTCAAAGTCTTTTAGGAGCTTTTTGAGGATTTGTGCCTCAGTTGTATCTGGTTATTCACATACATTTTGGCTACACTTCAGTATTTCATCAGTCCACAAGGCATCTGTAGCAAGGGCAGAATTATAGAAAGCCCTACAACATCCACCTGTGTGGGCTTGGAGCATCTTGTGAGGAAACCAGGGTGTGGGTGAGAAAGAGAAGAAAGCTGCTGCTTGTTCACTTTGGTTTGGGATTGAGATGCTCTTCTTAGGAGCTGTAATGAAGACCTGGGATCCGTGCCCCTCATTGTAGCTCGTATCTCTGTGGCCTGGGAAAACCCGGCCTCCCTGTCCTAGCACTGGCCTTTGGAAGGGAGCCAGCAGGAAGAAGAGCATTCAGCAAAGAGCTGCTGGTTCAGCCTGCTAGACTGAGGTGCTCACCTTGTGTGGGATGCACATCACCCAACACAAAGAAAGGCACTCTTTGGTCCTATTCTGTTGAGTCCCGTAGCCCAAGAGCTGCTGTGTTCATCATCAGCCAGCGCCCAGCCCTGCATGCAGTGTTGGAGGGTCCTCCCTGGTGCTCAGCTCCCTTTCTCTGAGTGCTGGTGGAGGCAGATCCTGTGTGTGCCTTGCCTCTGCAGGGCAGTCCTTCAGACAGCTTTGCTCCCTTGTCTTCCACCTCTGCTCATTTCACCACTACCCCAAAGGCAAACCCTTAGTTTAGGTACTGTTACTGAGTGGGTGGTTTATTACTACATAGATTTTCTTTGTCTGAAGATCTGCTGTTCGTTCTGGGTGGAGGTGTTTGGCTCCAGTCACATTTATCTGTCTGTGTCCACATTTCAAGGATTTCCATGGTATTGACATTTCCATTACAGGAATTTGAAGAATGTTCAATTATATACAGGCCATGAAACATATTTACTTTTTTTTCTTTTTTTTTTTTCTAATGTCTGCCAACTGTTGTCTGCCAAATTTTAAACTAGGCTGCCATAGCTCTTTTATTTTTTTTATATATATTTGCTATATTGTTATATACACGTAGTGCACGCACAAATAAAAGCTCATACTGTAGTATTAGAAGACAGGACCAGATTTTATCTGGAGGATTACTGTAGGCCTGTTTCTAATTTATATAATGTTTTTGTTAATAGCAATACCTCTTTTAAATGCCCAATAAAATGCTGTAGCATTAATTTAAATAGAAATTTCAGTCATTTTAGATATCCCCCCATTATAACAGGTCAGGCTTTTAACAGATGTCTCAATAACTTTGCTATTAGCAGGAATATTTCGTGAATTAAAATCAGGCCTCTTTGTCTCTGTCACTCTTTGAAATGACCTACATATTTGGCAGATGGAGAGGACTTGCTTGTGCATTAGTACTGCTGGGGTAGGGTTTTTTCAGCTGTGTATTTTTGGAGAAGAGAGGAGGATTTAACATAAGTTAACATAGTTTATTTTTTATTAATACCATACTTCAGTTGCTCTTTACAGAAAAATCATATTAGGCACATCTTGCCTTTTAAGCATAGAAAACATCTAGGACATTTCTCCTGGGCACCAGACTCCTGTCTTAATGTAAACCTTTCAGTGAAGCAGTGGACAACTTTTTGCAAGCGTGTGGACTAATGGGGCTGGAGAAGGTGCAATAACTCAGCTGCTGCAGAGATCCTAGAAGAAATCTCCTCCAGAGACCTGAGCGCTTTCCAAGCCTTTCTGGGGTGTTGATTTTTGTGATTAAGGATTTTCATTCCCCTTCCTGGCAGAGAGTGAGCTTTTAAGCAGGGTGCGAGGGGTTTCACCTAAAATGGCTCTCTGACACATTGTTGTGCTAGGACATGACTCTGTTTTCTTTAAAGAACCAAAAAGGACCTCTGGAGCTGAATGATGGCAGCAGACCTGAGTCCTGCTGCAAAGAGGCAAACTCTAGAGAGAGATTTAGTTGTAGATGTGGCTTGTTCATCTCCTGCAAAATCACTCTCTGGTGTCCTGTGCATCAGTGCAGGTAGAAATGATTTCTTATTATTTTTGTGGTGAGTTTGATTGAAATGTCACTAATTACACAAGCAGGTAGAAAAGCTCCACACATGAATGTGCTGCCTGAGCAAGCAATATATCCCACAGTCATTAAACAGGACGTAAAAACCACTTGGGATCCAGTGAAGTGACTTAAGGGATACATTGGACCCCGAAAGAGTTCATTCCAAAGGCCCAAGTCAAGGAATGATATTAAGTTTCTACAATTTCCATTGACGCAGAGGGAGCTGCAAGCTTATAGTATTTTTCAAGTTAGACTATTTGCTGTCAAATATATCAGTACTGTCTGATCCAATTTAAGGGCATTTAGCCAACAAGTTCAGAAAACAGCAAAATCAGTATTTAGAGCCATTACAATGGTATTCTATTGCCAAGGATTCTCCCTGTCTGCAGGGAAATTTAACTTTTCTTGCCCAGTGAGAACAGCCTACAGGCCATTTGGCAGCCAGGAGTGCTTTACCAGTCATCTCTCAACCCTTAAGGATATTCCAGGAATGAAGAGGCAAATCAGGAAAGGTGTTACCTTATCATAAACCTGTCATCACATAGTACTGTCCCCCTGGCCTGGACTCCTTAGGACTCCAAGTGGGAGTATCAGTTGAATTGATTATCTGATTATTGTGGTGGTGAAAATGATGGCAATGAATACCACAGTTTTCAGCTCTTAACTAAACCAGTTGCTTAGGAGAATATGAATAAATTCACACAAGGAACCTGGTTCACCTTCTTGGAATCTTAGGTCTTTTTCTTATTTATTAAAGTAGAATCTGAAGTCTTATCTGGAGTGAGATGGTCTAGTACATTTAAACTCAAGGTATACTGTTTCAAGGAGTTTCCAGGGATGTAGGAGCTGCTTTAATTCTACCTGGTCTGCTCTGTTATATGGTTTGCACCCGGGTGCTATCAGAGGAAAGTGGCTGAAGAGAAAGTATACACCTTTTCAAAGGGAACATCAATTCTTGAGGTGAAAACAGTAAATCATTGGGTTAATAATTGTCTAGCTGGGTATTGTGCTGTCTCTGAAATGGGAAAGGAGGTTTCTGATTTATTAGAGATTTTCCTGTAACAGAGATGGAAACACAGCCGCACAGAATATCACTGGATGTTTATTATTTTTGTGTCTAAGTAAAAGTGTTGTCTTTTAACTCTTTTTTGTCTTGTATGAAGAATGGCTGTAAGGAGTGTGAAAGACACTCAGGCAGAGACAACAGGGGAAAGGATGTGGTACATCCTGCGCCCATTAACACTGTCAATTAGCACCATTTCTCTTGAAATTTGTCCAGCTTGGAACACAAAGTATGTACATCAGGGTTTGGGCCAGACAGAAACATAGAAAATGATGGTATTTGTGGAGCCACCAGCCAATGTGGGGGAGAGAGCAAAGGCACACAGTAATTCTAGAAAGAGCTGCATTTTTTGTGTGTGTGAAAATTTGATTATAAGATTATTCTTTCAACATAAACACAATTCTCTAAAGACTTATTAATGCTTCAGTAGCATAGTGGAAAGACTCTAGTGCAGTCCGCTTTAATAGCTTTCTGGCTTGAACCCCAATACATAATGTTCTAGTAATAGTTTATGGGTGACTGCAATAAATTGGTAGCAAGTGTTTTCCATTTTTTGGCTCTTCTTATCAGTTCTGCTGGTGGAACATTTTGTTTTGAGAATATTGCAAAGGCAATTGAGCTGCTTTGGATACACGCTCTAGAGTTTTGTGTCTTTTAAAATGTATGTATATATGAGCTTTTTCTCCATGTCCCAAGATGTACCACGTAAAGCTGGGGCCACTAAAATGTTACAAGGGATCTGAGCAGTTGGTTAGACCCAGCAGGACTCCACCTACCCTAACTAATGCTCTGCAAGTACTGCCAAAACGACAGAGCTCTGCTCCCCCCTCCCACTTTCCTTCCCAATACTTTCATTGTTCTGGTCTTATCATGCAGCAGTGGAAAATTTGTTCCTGTCCATGCAGGAATAAAGATCTTTCACACAACTTCACTTTAGACCCAGGTGGCTTTTTGAAATAGAAAGAAACATAGAATATTTTACACTTAGTGATTAGGGAAAAGAGCCACTTTTGATTAGAGATGGGCCTTATATGGTCACCTTTGATTTCTATTGGATTTGGAGCTGAACTTAACTGTAATTACAGAGTGAAATTCCATGGCCTCTATTATGCAGGAGCTGTCCCTCTTGGTCTTCAAATCAATTAATTCACAGCTCCAGATCATCTCTATAGCCCGGCTAATTGAAACAGCCTGCTTTCATCTCCATTCCCAAGACTAGAAGAGTTGGGTAGCTGAACCCAGATTGGAAATGTCTGGCTGTCTTCTGTGTGTAAGAGGCCAGACAAAACCCACCAGCCTGATTGCCTCTGTGTTCCAGTCCTCTGGATATGATAAATAAAAGTACCAAGAGAGTAAGCAAACGTTATCCAGTGGATTTTGCCACTGAACATCCTGTATTTGTTCCTGGCTCCATTTTATTTCTTTAAGCAGCTCTCATGCTGACTCTTTGCACAATCATCCAACATAGTTTGTAGATCAGATTCAAAATGAAAATAGGTACATTTCTCCAAGATAACATTAAACACATGTAAAATTAAGGAACAGCTGAGTGCTTCCTTCATTGCTTTAATCTTCTGCATGTACTGGAACATTTGTTTTATATAAAGGTTATATTGTAAAAATACTGGACTTGGGGCAAAACATCAAATTTTAAAGAATGTAAATTGAAGTCTGGAGATCACTAAAGCACAGAGTGAATACATACTCAAGAAATATTTAAAGTGACTGGATGTGGACTTTGCCCAGTTAAAGTATCCCAAATGACAGCAGGGGAGTCAGTTTGTCATAAAAAGCTGCAAACAGAGAGCTGGAGATGAACAGAAAGTACTAAAAATCTGGCCTTGAGACAGTAAATGGAAGTGTTAAGTGGATGAGAGAGAGCATTGACAAGGGAAGTTAAAAATGGAGAAGTGCAAAATGAGAGTTGTCATACTAGAACCGCTTCTAATGGTGTTTACATTGCCATAAGCCTAATAAATGTGGATATTTCTTCTCTGATGCATACTAGTGGTATAAACTCGTGTTATGGACTCACAGGAAGAGAAGAGCACATGAGTAAAAGGGTATGCACGTTGGACTCTGACCACAGAGCCTTAGTGCTACTTCTCAGCTGTTCTCATCCTGCAGCTCTGCGCTGCTTTCACTGCCTCTTGTGAACATGGATCTCTTTTTCTTCTTGCTTACTTATTTAACTGCATTATTGAGATAATCTTATCAATTACTTGGGAATGCTGCCTTAAACAATTTAATTTTCTTATTTTCCAAGGGGAAAAAAACCCTGAAGCCGTGTTCAGGTACAGGTCTGGGAATCTGTTGCATATTTCATTCACATAGGATCTGCAGTTTTCCATCTTTTGTCCTTTGTAACAGAGAACAGCTTATAAGCAGTGCTGCTAATGATGCCCTAGGCTGGCTCTTTATATCCACAAACTGAAATTTGTCCCATTTCAAACTAAGGATTCTGGGCAGGGTTTTCCAGTGGGTAATTTCCCATGGTAAACATTATGGTAACTGGAGTTATCATTCCAGAGCACTGAACTTTCAGTGTCTTTTATTAGTGCATCACAGAAATCACTGCAACAGCAGTCAGATGTGGCCAATGTTATTAATTTCTATTGTGGAAAACAAATATACAACATGAAAAATTAGGAAATTAGATGGTCCTGTATTTGTAATAATTTATATTATTAATATGCTGTTAAAATAGATGTGCAAGAACAATCATGGAACTTTTAGACCAAAGCGGGTAATCAAAGAAAAATAATTAAAACACCATTTCCACAAAAAATCCTGCTTTTTTGTGCTTCTATTATTTATCAAGAGGTTTGTTTATTTTTATTGAGGATCAGGTTTGCAAATGTATGTTTAGAAAGCTACTCACATTACAGACAATCAGTAAGGCCTAGTCTAATAGATATTAAAATAAGCATATTATTTAAATTAGCAAAATTCAAAAATGTTGATGATGTCAAGAATAAGCAGTGAGTAGCCCTGCAAGAAGACTCAGTGAGGTTTGGTTCAAATTATCTGCTCTGGTTTACAGAGGGCAATTATTTTTCTTGATTTTGGGGTTTGTTTTGTTGGTTTTTTTGATAGGTCAGAAGCAGAGATTTTGCAGGAGAATGTTCTTTTCTTGATGTGTGTTCCTTTTACATTGAACTGCATTTCTCTGCTGCATAAAGTGGACTACTTACAATGCCACGATGTGTTTGGAATAAACAGCAGTGTGCTATATTTCACTGTAAGTTCTGTCTATAGAAAGTGCTGGCTCTCAGATCAGCTGTTTACATTTTTCTGAAAAAGCTTCCATCTGTTACGTCAAACTTGTTAATATAGGTCCTCAGGATACAATAACATTAATGCTTTAAGTATCCAAATGAAATGTCAGTGTCCAGTTGCAGATACCAATTTCAAATGTGTCGGTGTCCTGAATCCACCTCTCTTTACTAACAGGCCATTTAATAATCCGTGTAAGTATCTATGGATGTCTAAGTCTTTGAAGGTCTGTGGGGGTCCAGATGTACAAATGCAGTTACAGCAGCAAATCCTCACAAAAGCTTTTCCACCACGCTAGCATGACCACATAAAATTTGGCCTCGTTTCTTTTTTTTTTTTTTTTTGGCTTTGCAACTACAACCATCAAGACCTATTTAGAGTGAAAATAGGCTTGGTAAGGGAAGTCTCCGAGCTTCGTGTTGTTCCCAGTGAAGTCAACAGCAAAGTGATTGCATAAATACAGATATATCTTACTTGCATGTATATTTTGCCCCTCATTTAAAACAAAATGAAGCACCATAGACTTTACAGTTTGTTTTGTTTCTTTTTTTTTTTATTGTGGTTTGCATTCCTTCAATTTAAAACAAAACCGAGTCCTTCATATTTTATTTCTTGTATGAGCTATTGTAATTTATTACTATAGTGGCCATTCGACTAGAATGAAGATGTATGCCCCTCTTTTGATCCTTGTAAAGATGAAGGGTGAAATGCAAGTTTGTTATATTACCTTTCTTGTTTCTACTCTTTTGTATCCATGGTTTTTTAATTTACATTGCATTGTGAATGAAAACCCTTATCTTCTGTAATGTTTTTTTTCCTGCCACTCAAATTTTGCATCAACACAAAGGGTTTGTTCTTCAGTTTGTGTTCAGTATGTGGTCACGTTCATTATGAGATGTATCGACAATACACAGATCACGTTCAGAAAATATCATTTCTCACTGTGTTTTCCTTGATATCTTATTATTAAGGACTGCTTTTTAGTGGATAGAAAACCATTCTATGCATAAAACTGCGTTCAAATGAGGTTTACACATCTAATCATACCTATTTTTATTCCAAAATGCTCAGTGATCAACAGTAATTTCAAGTAGAATGATTATGGATCATATGAGTCCTAAACACTATGGCATTGGTTAAACAGGACGATGCAGAGGGTTAATAGTAGAATAATAATTAAAATAATCCTCCTCAATTCCGTAATAACTTTGGCCACATGCCTTCATCCAACCCCCAACACCACCCTCATGTACTCTTTAAAAAAATATCCACATTACAGGCAATCTTGTGTAACAGATTAACATAACATATCTGGAACATTACTCAGATTTTTGGGCAATGGCAATCTGAACATGTTCATAAGTTTAGCTTTTCTCTGCAGCATCCTGCTGTTAGCTCTTGACCTTTTCTAATTGGGCATGAGTCTGCATAACTGGAAAGGGCTGCCAGTGGTGGCGCAGGGAGGGTTGTTTGAGTGTGCCACTGGAGGAACTACCCTGAGCAGAAATACTCAGTGTTTTAAGGGGCTCACACAGGTAAACAATATTGTGAGGACTGAAATTTTGCACTCACATCCAGATTTGGATGGCAATGATACCTATCTGATGGATTATTTTAGTCGTCATAGTGAATTACACAGATATGGGTGCAAAGTTGGATATACAAGAGAGATGCTAAAAAGGCAGGACTTTTTTTTTCTTTAAAAAATAAGATGATATAATGTCTCTGGGTTAGAAACAGAAATTTAATCATTTCTTGCAAGGCTGGAAGTTAGGAAGCCTTTTATTTTCTTCTGTTATTTATCTCACTCCGACTTGTTTTTTCTGATAGCTTTTGCTCTCTTGTGAAGTAGGAATCCTGCCAGTGAGATCTTTGGTGGACAGTGTTTGGGGCATCAGTTATTATTGTTGAAGCATGATACAGGCTTCAATTTAATGTCCCTTTTTTTTTTTCTTTCAGGTGACCAGACCTAAAAACAAAATAACTCTCTGCTATGAATGGGATTTAAAGTATAAGTCCCATTTAATTTTTTGTAACAGATTTCATCTTGCCCATTGGCAAAATAATTGGTCTCTGTAAAAAATCAGTAAGCAAACAGCCAAGCAATTTTTGCTAGTACATATTGTAATTCCCATTTTAAAAATTACTTAATAGAGATCGCCTTTTATAAAAGCTATTTTGGTATATCAGGGGCATGTTGTACTAACGAAAAGAGGAAAAAAAATACCTCTGTCATTTGAGAGAGACCATTTAGCCTCTGAACATATTTGCTCCACACTAAATAATAGATGTTATTCTCAGAGAAATAGATGTTCTATATAGTTCTGTGGAAACGGTTTTGTTTTTTCTGGATCCTTCACCCACTCCGTCCACCTGTCTCCAAAACAACAAACAGATTTGGTTAGTACTTGTTGTAGGTAAATTTTAGGTGTTTCATATAAATTATTAATTAAATAAAGTTAATATTTAATTAAAATTTTAATCATTAACAAAAGGGGAAAGTTCAGAGTTGAGATACTCTTCTTCCTCCCCATAAAAATAAACATTAACAGTCAGTCTAATTCCTATGCATAATCTTGATTTGGAAAGTTAACCATAGTAGATGGATGTGAAGATATCTTTCTCCAGTCTACGATTACTTTCATACCCTTAAAACAATTGCCCAAAAGTGTTATTGACAGGGTAACACCTGCAGGAGGAATTATGAATGGTAGCATTACCAGTATATGGATATAGGTATTATATCATCACTGAAAGCTTTTCCATTTGTTTTCTCATCCTGTTACCTGGAGAAAGACATAGTCACTGTGGTTTCTCCAAAGGTATTTTTTGTTGAGCACAGCTGTGTTTGCAATGGGCATGCCAAATGAATAAATTCTGCACATATGGAGGAAGGTGCTAAGGTGTGCCATGCAAGTTTATTCCTAGGAAAAGCCATTCCACTGCTTGTGCCCTGGAAGGTCCTTCTGCTCTTTGACAAATGAGCTGCTCGAGTGCTGCTGTGCTTCCAGGGGCAGGATCTGCAGTCGGAGCCCAGCTCCTTGGCATCCCTCTGCCTTGTCTGCCCTCAGCCGTGAAACAGAGTTGATCTTCAGCTGCTGCTCTAAACGCTGATTGTTCTCTGCTGATAAGAGATAACCGCGGCTGTTCTCACCTTGCTTTCATTTTCAGCAGAGGGACCTGCTGAGGCAGGGAGGCAGGAGCTGGTACTGCTCTTCCTAGGGAGCTGCTCTGCTTGGGATCAGCCTGTAGGGTTCAGCCCCATTCACCACACAGCAGTCCTTGTTTAAAAGCAAGACTTTAGTGCTTTTCCGTGTACCTGACTGGGTGCTTTTTGCCAGGAGCTGAAGAAAGAGAAGCTTGGATTTGCAAAGTCTGATTCTCATTCCTTTTAGAACTTTGAAAGTGATGGAGTGAAAGTGCTGGTATTTGTTCCATGCAACTCCGTTGGTATCCTGTGGTTTCTTTAGAGAACTCCTTCCCAGGCTTTACTTGGCAAAAACACTGAAATACATTAATTAACTTTCTATGCATAGAATGGAAGCTGTTAGTCAAAGTCATTCTTTTGTGGCAGAGGCAAGACAACAAGTTTTTCATTCCCAGTGTCTGTTATTATGTTGGAGGAGGCATCACTCTAATTTTGTGTTAGCCAGTTTTCATTTTGGGAGCTATTTGAAATGCCACTTCACAGTTACTTCAGAGCTTCAAGGTCCTATCATGCAGTGCAGTGCCAGATTTTTCTGATGCGTGCAGATCTGCAGTAGAAAAGTCAAGCATTTTTGGATCCCTAAATCTGATCTTTGAGTTGACAGAGAAAACTATACAATCACTTCTGGCTTTTAAAAGTTGTTTCAGCCACAGACAAATTCATTTTCACTGAGATTCAGAGGTATTTCCTTTTCTGAATAGTAGGAGTTGCAATCAAAATCTGATAGCAGACTTTTTTCACCTTTCTTGTAAAAAAAATCTCCTTTTGATGTGTGTTTTATTTATCAGCATTATTTATCTTATGACAGCATCGTGGATATTCCTTCCGGGCTTGCACTCTGGGCTTAGAGCAGCACAAATCTGAGCCAGACCTAGAGACTTGCAGCCATTTGTTTGGTTGCCAGTACCTCTGGAAACGTCTGAATACCTGGACACTGAGAAGCAGTGAGTTCTGTTTGTGTAATTTGTCAATACACTCACAGGTCTGGCAGCGTGCACCTAACTTTCCACGTGGGTGTTCTCACTGGTCAGCACATACAGACCTTGGCCCATCACTGTTTTTTTATCCCTTATGAAAAAGGGAAGAGAACAGGGGGTAGGAGTACTTTGTGATGGAATAGAGATCCACAGCTCGCTCAGCTAAACATGAGGCGTTTAGTCGCAGTATCTCGGTTAGGTGGAAGGAGTAGGCAGAAGAGAAGGTGACATTTCTCTGGTGGTTGACTTAGCTGGGTATCTGAGAAGAGAAGGAATTGCCTCTCAAGATGCTCACCTTGTTCCAGTGGTGAAGGGAGCAGCCTAGGCCACAGTGTCTTTCAGATGGCCAAAATTAAATGAGTTTTTTTCCTAATGCCTCTATGTTTTTATTTCATTACTTGCAAAGCTGGGATAACCTAGCTCTATTTGGTTTTGCTTTAAATTGCTTTGAGATGCTTGATGCTGGAGTTGTGCAAATCTGAAGCAGCATGACGTTTGAAATTGCTCAGTTAATGGGGTAGATGTAATTCTGGGAGTTTTGCTTTATACAATTAAAAAAGAGGAAGGAAGGCTTTGTTGTTAAAGCAGCAGAGTGTAACCTGAGATAAAAGTTCAACACTGTACTTTGTCACAGATTTCCTGAATAACTCCAATCTGTGTGTCTCAACTCATCTGAAAAAGTAATTCCTGCACTTTCACCCTTTGGCTGGCTTGTCTGGAAAGTTTTTTTCTAGTGACAACTGTCTTCCAGTCTGTGTCACTGCAGTGCCTAATCCATCAATCTCACTGTGATCTCAAAACTCTACTGCAATATAAAGCACTTATTATCAGCAAATGTAGTTTTGTATTTTATCTGTTTCAGAAACTTTGTTTTGTCTCCTTTAATGTAACAGGACAAAACACTACATAATCCATTGACCTGTATTAAATGGAAGAATGGTGCAAGTTTGAGAAAAATATAGATAGAAGTCATACTTGTAAGTCCTGTTAAAGTGGATCACATGTTTTGAGGGGTATCACTTCAAGAAACAGATTTCACTTTGGAAAGTATTTGTACTAAAGCTTTCTTGATTTAAAAGCTCTGCTGTGTAATAAGCAGTGAGTTAAATGAATCTTACAGATTTTGGTAAGATTAAAGCATAGTTAAGTTTGATCCACAATTCTCGCTTCAGCTTCTCAGGTGAATTTTCAGCTGAAAGAGGAGACTCTTTTGGTTCTTGGTGTTTGGTTTTTTTTGTTTTTTTGTTTGTTTGTTTGTTTTTTGTTGTTTTGTTTTGGGGTGTTTTGTTTTTGTTTTGGTTTTGGTTTTGGTTTTGTTTTTTGGGGTTTTTGGGGGTTTTTTGGGGGTTGTTGTTGTTTTTTAAATCTTAATCTGTAAAAACTTTGTCCTATAAGATACGATGCATTCTTGTAATGGAGATATCTGCTAGCTTGCAATATAGCTCCCAACACGGTTTTAATCCAAATACTATATAATGATATTATCTCAGCTAAGGCTTTTACTAAATCAACCGTCCTCATGTCCGTAAAGCAGAATGAATGTTAGAACTAAAAATGTGCCACTGATCTGAACATCTCAGTCTTCATATTGATTAATATAATAGTTATTTTTGTAATATTATTAATTTTTAATTAGACCCATTCTTGTTACTTGATTTCTATGTACTGGTTTTTATACATTAATCTTCATAAAAAATAAATATCTGTAATGAATGGTAGGAAAAACTGGAAAAAATAAGGGGAAGAGTGATGTCAGGATCGAAGATGATTTGTGGGTGTCATGTTTAGAACGGTTTCAAATGTGTATTTTTTTTCTAATTCCCTTTATGTTTAGACTAGACAAAACTATTGCAGCATGAAGGAACTGTTTTGTGTCCAGAAGTCATTGCAAAGTGGCAAATATTGAATTTTTAATGTTCCCCACTGAATATAACTGGGGAAAGACACATTTTCTAAGAGGTTCTGTAGATTGTTTTGTTTTGTGCGTTTTTTCCTAGAGGAAATGTGAACTCAATTTTTCTACTGTGAGGCATTTTAGGTATGCCATGTAAGTCTTATACATGTATTGGAGTAATATTGAAAAATTCAGTGAAGTACAAGAATAAAAAGAATGTAAAATAGGCTCAATTTTGTTTTGTTTTAGTTTTTAAAAATAAAAATGTTTTGAATGTCACTTGACAAACATCAACTGATGATAGTGGGAAAAGCTTTGGAACTGATATTTTGTCAGAGATTGCAATAAACAGTAAGAGTCTTTTGTAATAATACTGAAAATACTTCACCAGCAGAAAAAAAAATGCTTTTGCTGTGATCATCTATTTTTGCAGAAAAGAAATTTGATATTTACTGAAGTCTTAGCATCCGTCTTAGCAACCTCATTATGGATTGATAGATATATTGACAAATTACGCAGCAGAAGAAATACAGAAAACTAAAACTGATTATGAGTAAGTTTTCTTGTCTTTTGATGACCTTTTGTTTCTTAACTGGGGCATTGTGAGCATCAGAATCACCCGAAAACCACTTGTCTTGGGATGTTATCGTTCTTTCTTCACTCTGTTACATTCACCTGTCCATTGATGCCAGAAAAGCATATTTCTGATAAATGTGAATGCTTCACTTGTTAGAGATCAAAAGGAAATGTCAGAATTGTACCAGGACTGCTTATGGGTGTTTTGACAAAGGGCTGATTCATGTCAGGCTAAAGGATTTTATGATTTTCCCTTTTCTGGCCCGTACAGATGACTGAGCTTTGATTCACTTTGTAAACAGAAGGAGCATGAAAAGCATAAAAAAAGTATACAGAAGTTTACTTTTCCTGCTCACTAAGGACTAAAGTCAAAATTTCCATTTCAGTGTTAATTTCTGAACACAAATATAACCAAAACAGCTATAGCTGTAGCCAGATAACTGAGATCCCTGCTCAGAGCTGCTCTCCAGCTCTTCAAGGAAACTTGGATCTGCTTTGGCTGAGCGATTCTCCTTTGGTACCACCTGCTGCTCATATGCACTGGGCATCCTTCCCAGGGGCTTCCAGCTAGCATTGTGTAAGTACACACTGGAAAGGCTGCATAATTCATGAGGACATAGCTAACTTATCTGCCTCTTGAAAAATGTCCTGAAAGCACTTCTAAACTCAAAGAAAGATCCTACTTTGTCTTCTGGGTCTAGTAAAATACAAAAGGTTTTGGGAGGATTTGCTGTTTGTTTTGTTGCAATTGTTTGCATTGTGAGACTTCAGCAATTTTGAATGAAAGTCCTTTTCCTTCAGCTGAGGCTTCCAGAGGAAGATTTGAAATCAAAAGTTAAAGAAGGGATACTTCAAGGGCATTGTGTGTATATCGCTAATGCTGCATCTTTTGTCTACTGAAGTATTTGTAAGCCAGTCTTTAAGTCCATCAAAGATACATTTTAGTGTTTTCTCTACATGTTTTCTGCTTATCCTTATTTTCTGTAGCATTAAGTATACTCAGAAATACAAGTATTACTTATACACTTCTCTTTATGTGTCACACAGAATTTGTAACTCATTTATGTGAGCAGTACACAGTAAACCATTCTCATACAGTGTACTAAATATTAAATATACAGCATAATGTGCTAATAAAATGTTGCTAACATAAGTAGGCCACCTAAATTAGAGACTAAGCCAACTCTGTGATTAACTGTCTCATCTCCTGAGTTGCATTTTTGGAAGGCTTTGATAGGCAAAAAAAAGTATAGTACATAAATATTGACAAAATTGTTAAGATCTAAAGCCAGGGGAAAAAAAAGAACAAACCATGTTTGACCATTATAGCAATTAAGAGTAGATTAATAAGACTAATATAGAGAGATTGATATGTTATCAGATATTATCCCACTGTACACGTTTGTATCGATGCTGAGGGAATATTAGTATGTGAATTGGCACTGGAACAGGCTTCCCAGGAAACTGGTCACAGCACCAAGCCTGACAGAATTCAGGAAGGATTTGGTCAATGCTCTCAGGCACATGGTGTGACTCTTGGGTGTCCTGTGCAGGGCCTGGAGTTGGACTTTGATGATCCTTGTGGTCCTTTCCAACTCAGCATATTCTGTAATGTTGTGATGTGTCTTCATTAATCCAGGGCTTCAAAAGCAATATTACAGAATCATTTCTATGAAACGCTTGTTAAGAAAAGCTTTCTGAGATTCACAGCCATGTTTCTGCCATGGTGATGGTGATGATATTGCCATTCAGACAGAAAGTTGTGACTGTGTAATGGCCTGAGGTTACTGAGGAGGAGATGGGCGTTGTTTTACACTCCTGAATGCTGAGGACTTCAAAGGATCTGTGCTAACTTCAGCAGGTAAAGAAATGTCACTTGTTTTATCCAGCAAGGAACTTGGAACTTCCCTCATTTTTGTCACATCACCTGTGAAGGCTGTGTCACACCAGCACTGTGTTAGGCAGAACAGTGTGTCAGAAGGGAGAACATAAAGATGGGCCCAGCTGGAGGGCTGGCTGAGCAGCATCCTGTCAGAACCTCAGGGACCAGTGGGGATGACCTTTTTTCAGTTGTGGCACGGATGAGGTTTGCTTCAGCAGCATAGCTTTATTCAGTGAAGAAAATGTGGTTGTACTGGGGCTGGTTTATCCTTTGTTGTAGAATTCCTGTCTGGAACTTTCACCAGGTTTTCCATCTGAAAGTAGCATCTTCCTAGCAGATGGTACTGAAGCTGAGGAAAGTGCATATACCTCACAGGAATCTTATTTTTGCTCAGCTGCAGTTCAGAAACAGCCATCCTATTGACTAGCAAACATGTGAATACAGGATCTTTATACTAAAATTCTTATTTCTGTATTTAAAATTCCAGTATGGTTTGGTGAGAGGAAGCTATTTGGGGGTTAATAAGAAATGTGTATTCTTCAAAACCACCCCACCTCCAACAAAAAATGTCCACAGCCTTATAAAATACCTGGTTTGTGTCCTAAAATAAAGCATGTATTTCATGCTCTAAAAGTCTGAGGTTTGTAGCTGAAAAAGATTAAGTAAATAATTCAGAATTTGTTATGTTTACTTGTTAATAATTAAGCAGGTTAGTCTGTGTACTTTTTATAGGCATTGAACTTTATTTATTTATTTTTATTTACTTGGCTCATGTTCTGATTTTTAAATTTGAAGAAATTTCTGCCAAGGAGGAGATCATGAGAGAAAAGGCATCAAGGAGTTAAGTACTGCACAGGAAACAAAATCTGTAGGGACACATAATCTCTGGAGAGAATGGAGAATTGTCATCTCTCACTTCCCTTCTGCATTCCTCCAGACTAATCTCTAGTGCTTCAAGGCAATTAAATTTTAAAGGTGATAATGATTTTTCAGACAAAAGCAGCACCTTTGATTCCTGCTTTGTGTTTCCAGTGACCAGAGACAGAGCGGTCTCTCTTTGTTGTGAGGTGACATTTGGTTCATCTCAGTCAAAGGAAAGTTCCAGCCTTGTTCCGTTTCAGAAATAGTGCAGAAATTTGAAGGAAAAGATTGGTAACAGACACATCATGTGTCTGTTTTCATGTTGTTTGAGTGAGGTACAGTCTGGGGAGATGCTGTAAACTGACAGATGTGAAGTTTGAAATCCTTGTCTTTTGAGGAGGTGCAGAGGGGCCACAGCAGCATGAGTTGCTCTCCCAGCCGCATTTGGAGCCATCCACTGAGAGAGTGCATCCTGTGGCAGGCAATATTTTTGTCCAAGTGGATCAGTCTGGGCACCTCTGCTTTCAGTGGTAATGAACAGGCCAGTAGCTTCCCAGGCTCCTCTTGAATCTCAGTATTTTTCACTTGAGAAGAGAATGTGATGAGAAGCAAAATAATTCAATAATTCTGTGTTTTCTGTCCAGTCATTTTTGCATGTTCTTTTGTGTAGTCTAGCTCTGAGCATAGATTGAAATAGAGAAAGAGAAGAGGCTTGGATTTGGGGTTGGTTCCCCCCTCCTCCCCTGCCCACTGCTAATCACATTCCCTGCCTACCTTAAGTAAGGCCACTGCCTGATATTTTTGAATGTTTGAACTGTTCCTTTGGTCTTGGCAGAGTAAGATATCATTTGATATTTTCACTCACCTTTTCCGGAGGGGAGGCAAAGCACAGGGTAGTGTGAAAAGTCAGTTGAAGTGATCAGCATTAAAAGACAAAAGCTGCTGAAATGTGAGAGTGATCTTTGGACCGTATATTAAAAATCAAAGATTTTAAAAGACTGTTTGTGTGAAAATTAATAGCCTGATTTTGTTGACAGTTGAAGTCTTCATCTGTTACCATGGCATGTTTTAATTCCCTGTCTGCACTGTTATTTCCTTCTGAAGAAATACACAGGCTCATTGCTAGTACCTCTGATATTAAAAATGCCATTTGCTTCTCATGTTCCAGGTGATGATTTCTGTTTAAGTAAACTTACAGTACATGAAGTGGAGGCATATGAACCTCGCAGACAGAATTACAAATGTTCCCTTTTCTCCATTATGTGACTGGTGCCTTCAAAGATCATTTTGTCCTGAGCCTAGACAGTTAATCCAAGTCTTCCACAGAGATAAATATGAGCAGGCAGTATTTTTCAAATAGATTTGAATACTGCACAGGGAACTTAAATTGTTTCCTGAAAGACTTTTTCATGTGTGAAGGATGTAACTGTAACATGGTTCCTCCTTTACATTTTTTTTCTATACATGTGCAAAGCTTCCTTTCCCACAAAAAAGCCAAATCATGTCCAGTTCCTTGTCTTATACTTGCAGACCAGGTCAGGGGTCTGCTTTGGACAGTTGTCTTCAGAAATTCTTCTGATGATATCTTTATCATGGAATTTAATGTTAGTCACTTGATTTTTTTTTTTTTTTTTTTCCACCAGATAGACAAGCTTGACTCTTGAGAAAAGTGACAGAGATCTCAGCTCTAGTTCTCAGTGGATCAAAGTCCATAACCCAGAAAACCATGACTACAGTCAGTAAGAGTTGCCCTGTGGTTTTAAGTCCAGTGAAGGGTTTACCAGCTACAAAACTTGACAGTTCAAAGCTGAGGGGTAGTGGTGAACCTGTGTGAGACAATCTCTTTTCCTGATAGAAATGCTGCCCTGAAAATGAGGGGATTTCAAGCTTTAAGTGTGCCAGATAAGACTTTTCCACAAACATTAAATTCTCACACTTTTTTTGTTGTTGTTGTTTTGTTTGTTTTTGTTTTAGAGCATTGTTATGATGCACTGTCCATTTTGCTGAGAATATGCTTGCCCAAGTTTCATGCCAGGTTGAATCTCAAAAGAGACCAAGAGATTTAAGGGTACTCTCACAGTGAATCATGTCTGAGAATCTTTTTGGCTCCCATATTCTTAGCATTAATAAACAGTGGTTTCTTTCATTCACTTGCTGCTGGACTTCAGTTTGTATGTGAGATGACTATGTTTGGAAGGAATTGAACCTGAGTGATGCTAATATAATTCATCCTACTCTTTGAATTTTATTCCTAAATGTAGGATCTTAAAAAGAGATTTACCATCCTACAATATCCCCCCCATAACCTTGAGAGAAAATATAAGGAAAATTGACTCATTCTTTACATTTCCTTGAACAAAATGTATCTGTCTGGGTTTCACTTAATCTGATGATAGGTCATTCACTGAACAGTGTTTTTTCATTAGTAGCAAATGTCAGAAGGCCATGCAGCCTGTAAGGCATCAACATAAGGAAATAAAAAAACTGTGTATAGTTTCTCTTGTTTGCATTTTCAGCAGTACAGGACACTCTTGTTACTGTGCAAGCAATTAACATAGTGGAAGAGGCATTTTTAATTGAGGACTGTTTAAGTTACCCATTTCTATATTTCTTAGTTTTGTGGTAGATCTCATTCTGGTTAGATATTGAAAAAGCAGAGCTAATAAATGTACCTCATTTACTTCATCCTGAAAAGCTCATTTTTCCAGGAAATTACCACGGCCCATCTTGAGCCTCTCTGAGGACTGACAGACTTACAGCTTTGAGCCCAGAGAGCCTCTAGTGAGCCTGTGCTGTGAAGTATTCACCTCTGCTTAGTACATGGAGTTAACTTTTCTGTAAAAGTAAAAAAACCAAAGTGGCTTCCTGAATTGCATGCAGAGTCCATCGCTGTCACACAGATGCATCAGATTTTGAGGGTATTACTTGATATGGTATAATTTTAATCACCAATAAGCTGTTGATCTGAGTTAAACCACGAGGTGAAAACATGGAGGTTGTAATTGAAAACAAAGTGTATGTCCTGGAAACAGCTGCCTTGGTCCAACAAATTACTATCTCAAGTATGAGGCTTGATTAATTTAAATCATGTATAAAACCAGTTATAAAACCTGTGGCAGAAATGTTGTCTCTAATTAAATTCAGGCATTCAAATGTTTAGAAAGGATCAGTTAATGATCATGAAAATAAAGTAACTTCAACAGTTCTACAGACTTTTGTACAGCAGTTTCTGGCAAAAATTACAGCTGACAAGAGGGTAGCTTGTCATCGTGAGCAGTTATACAAATTTTCAAATGCCAGTAAGCCAGAGAAGAGAAACAAGAGAAGAGACTTTTGACTTGGATTTCATCCTTTGCCGAGCTTGAGGAGTCTAAACACTGCTGGAGATCTGAATGATCAGTGGGTTTTAAATAGAAGATTTTTCTCTTGAGCTTGTGACCAGATTTCCCCGTGCTCTTTCCATGCCTTTCAGCTGTCCCAGGCTCCCCAGTAGCACCCTCTGTTACTGGGCTCACTCTGCAGTGTGCCAGCAAGCCCAGAGTGGTGCAGCTGGGAGGTGAGGTAGGCATTGGGCAAACAGTACAATTCTGTACCTAATAGTAGGGCTTGAATTAAACACATCCTCGTGCAACCCAGCCAGCAGCATTTAAAGGTCAAAAGCTGATCCTCATTACTCAATATCTGGGCCTTCTGCTTTGCTTTATTCATTGTCTGTGCAGATCTGACAGACTGTTCCAGACCATCCTTGTGTAATGCTGGAAAGTGCTAGCAGCCAGCGAGTCCCTCTCTATTCAGGCAACTGCAGGCCTTAGGAAAGCTGAAGCATTTGTTGCACAGCCTTAGATCTGGCAGAATAAACCTTCTTCCCTGAAAACAGTGGAAGCTGCCATCCAGCAGACTGTGCTGAGTACACTCAGGACTGACCCACACAGGCTGGGGCATTGTCATAGGGAAATCTCTGCAAATCGTGCTGGAGGCATGGTTTGATTGTAATGGCCACAGGTAGAAAGCACCCAGGAAACAAAAGAATGACAAGATCTGAAAAGAAATTGTGGGCACATCTCAGAGAAAGAAACAGAAGCATCCCTGTAGTAGCCAGGAACTGTCAGGCTTGGAAACAACGAGCCTGAAATCCTGCTGGTGTTATATCTTCTTTATTTGAGAAAGCAACACTCTGTGTGCTTTCATTTTAAATAAGTAAAGGTTCTCCAAAGATGAGTTCATTCTGATGAGTAATCTATTCTCACCTGTAATCCCAGTAGCTAAAATGTCTGCATGGCTAGCTATGAACACCCACAAGCAAAATATATGGATTATTTTTATAACATATAAACCATTTATTAATTTTTAAATCATTTTAGTAATTTATCTAAAATTACATGTTTAGGGGTTTTTTTATATACTGTTAAAGATTACCACTAGTCCTAGTTAGTCCTGCCATACTCCAGATTGCATTAGCTTTGTACACATGTCCTTAGGTGGAAAGTCAGCAGTTGAGAGAACAAAGGGATCTCACTGCTCCTGCAAGGAAGCAGGAAACCACACTGGAATGGATTTGAGCACTGTAATCTAAGTGAACCTCTCATAGTAGGAATTGGAAACTATGACAATCTGGTCCCTAAACCATATACTGAATTGATGAGGGAGGGTTCCCAGCTCCTACTTTCAGTCTTCAAAATGCTTATTTTTCCTCGGCTGTGTGAGAGCCACTTCTGTGCATTTTGGTAGTTAACAGTAATGGTACTAGGTCTGCTTTTGGTTCTTTGTTTCTTCAGTGCAGCCTATGAAGAGGTTTTCTGAACATTTTAGTCATTAGAGCCATTTATAGTTGAAAATATGAAAATGTTATACGTTTTTCATTAAAAAAACAGAAACTCTTCAGAGTCGACCTGTTAGAGAACCTACCTCTAACTTTTTCCAAAATGCATCTGAAGGACAAAGAGAAGTGGCAAAACTTCAGTTGTGACATGCATTCATTTCTATCCCTAAGATGAATTAAACTACATTTAATTGAAAAAAAAGAGATTTACTTTTTTGAAGCATGGAGTCTTGGAAATCACTCCCTAGTTATTTTGTGTCCAGCTGTGTAACTTTCCTCTCTGAAGCATGTGCATAGCATGACATTTGAAATACTAGTACATTTAGTTTGTTTGTCACCTGTGCACTACATGTGAATGTGTAGGACTTTGTTTTGTCTTCCCTCAGATAGCTGTATTTATATATATACAGCATTCCACCCACTTCCCCCACTGAACACCAGCTATCTGACTGTTATGGAAACTCAAGGTTTTTTGTGTGCAAATCCCTAAACATACTCATTTCTTTTCTTTACAGCAGCATAAGAAAGAAGTGTTGAGAGCTGCTCTTAACCCTTTTGGAGGCCGAAGTCAAAAGGTAAAACCAAATGCTAATGTTTGTGTTTCTGAAAGTGTTGATATCATAATTGTTTGGAAATGCTGTTTCCTTATCACATCTGAACTGAGATTTCCCACAGGAGAGAAGCAGGGATACGGTAAGAGGAATCAAAACATTATTAGACCTCTTTAAGAGCCACCAGTCTATCTGGGCATAAATTACACAGGTAAGTTACAACTGGTAAACTGCAATTATCTGTTTTACTTAATATGAAAACATTGGCGTTGAGAGTCAATGGGAATTTCAGTAGGATTTAATATTGCTAAGGATTTAATGATTTTTGTCTCACTATTACTTGATAGTTTTTATGATATATAAAGTTTTTTCAAATTACAGTAAAACAAATCCTGTAGCTCTTTTCTCAGGCAAGAGTCCCTCAATGGGAGTTTTGCCTGAGTGAGAACTGAATGAGGTCTAAATAATTAGCAATTAAAATATTCAGTTATTGTGCTATTGAATATAACAAAGCACTGGAGGTATTAAAAATTGCTAATCTCCTTCTTATTAAAATGTTAACTGCTAAACATAATACAGTTTTGCATTTCTATCATTCATTTTTGCAGTTCATTAGTAGAGGTGAAATGTTTGTGACAAATAGTCATTTGAACTTCTAAGGGATTGACTTTGTTTTCCTGGCATTTTAGTTAATATTTCCGACTGAGTTCATTTACAAGCAGAAGTTTTTGCGTAAGCCGTGGATTTTAGTAGGAAACCTGCTCGTGAGGAACTTCTCATATGCCATTCATGAGTGTTTGCAGAAGACAGGTGGTGGTAGGGTACTCCTCAGGGCTGGGCAGTTTGGGTATCCCAATTTGTGTGCATTTTGATCAGCATCTTCTTGCAATGAACTCCAGTGTTGGGAAGAGGGTTGTCCATAGAGTTTACCAGACAGTTTTAAGTGAGACACCAGCATGTGAACAGTTCAGAAACGGGCTGAGGAGCAAAGCTGTGCACCCCAGGCCTGTTGGTTAGCACAAGAGCTCTTTATTACCCTGCTAGGTAAGGTAAGGGCCAGGCTCTGCTCTCGTCCTGCTTCACAGGGCAAAAGGATGAGTAAGATGCAACTCCTGTCTCCTGCTTCACACAGCAGCAGAGGAAGTGTGGGAAGGGAGAGTTGTATTTGGTGACAGAGAACAGAGTGGTAACTGAAGGTGGTAACTGCTAGAGGAAGAAGATGAATTTATGAAAGGATTTGGTGACAGGTGAGTTTCCCAGGGGAAGGCGACACTCTCAATGTTATTTCTCCCAATGTCATTCCCTAGAGTTGATTTTGTTACTTATTATCCCTAAAGGTGTTTTTTTGGTTTTTTTGGTTTTTGTTTTTTTCTGATCTTTCTGTAGAGACATTTAGACCTAGGCATTTAATTGTGCCATATAACTGTTGGCAGTTCAGGCCATGATTCTGCAAGGATTTACACGCGTATTTCACTTACAGCATTATGAGTAATCCTGTTGAAATATGAGATTAATTGCAGGACATAAAGTTAGGCATGTATATTTGTCTTTGTAGTAAAAGAGGTGTAGTTTAATTTATTTATTTACTTTCGGGGTGGGAAATTATTTTTAAAAATACATAAATACATGGGATTTTCCACTAATTTTGTAGCAATAAGAGAGGAGGTGGATGGTAGCAAAATAAGCTTTCTGCTTGTTCCCCAAAATCACATTTTTGTCAGGTTGTCAGCTGTAAAGTATGGGTAAGAATAGGCTGCTATCATTTTCCTTTTTACATGCACAGTTAAACCTCCAGCTAGAAGTAGATGATCATATGATTTATTATAGAGGAGTGAACAGGACAGAAATCAAACAGGAAGGCATGTACACTTGTGTGGACTCTTGTTTATAATTTCATCAGACTGGTGCACACTTCAGACATTTTATTTAGTGATAAGATATGCAAATTATTCTGGAGCCAGCAGAAATGCCTTCACCCGAATGTCAAAACTAGCAGAGATTTTTTAACTGAAGCTCAACAACAACTTGTATTTTAAAGCAACTATTCCTAAGATATATCTACCAACTATAGACAAGTAAGTGCAGAATTGTTTCCTTCTTTCCTTCATACCATTTTCCTTCCTCTGTTGTTTACCTCCATAGAGGAACAAGGCTGCAGGTAAAAAACAAGTATTTTACCTGTAAATACTGGGTGTAACTACGGGCAACAGTGCAGAGGAGCTATAAAGCTACGTGGAAGTTTGTGCTAGGCACAGGAATGCAGTTGGAAAATGGGGAGACCTGTGGAATTAGATGTACCAGGGGAGATATCTTCTGTTTCTCCACATGACTACAGCACATTTTTATATCTGTTAAGGGACGGGTATCAAAAAGTCTGAATTTCAACTGCCTCCTCTGTCTTTGGTTGTAGTTTTCTTGCATTTAGGTACTTAAATCAGAATGTGGTAGTAGAAACCTGTGGATACAGTGGAACATTTGGATGGTAGTTTTGCCATGAGACTGAGAACTGAAATTCCTCAAAGCTGTAGATGTTTAGCTGCTGGGACTTTGGGTTTGAGTGTACATACAGTCATGAGAGAAAGGGTAGCACTGAATATGCAGCCTGGGATTTAAATGTTAGATGTGTTTATTTTTTGAATCCGTGTTCAAGTCAGTGTGCACTGACTGTAAACTGATTATCCTGTCTACTTTCCCTAGATTCCTCCTCTTCTCTCTGTGGATGTGTGCACATAACTGTGTCCAAACAACTTTCATCTGATGTTTTCATAGGACTTTCTTGGCTTGTTTTCTTCTTGTTGTTGTTTTTAGTGTGTGTACCTAATTAACCAGAAAGCTATCTGGACTGAAAATGTCCAACAAAGGGTGAAAGCCCTGATTAGAAAGACATGATCTGTCCATAAAATATAAGTCCTATAGATAAATTCTTATGGGTCTGGGTACTCTTTGTGAAAAAGCCAAAATACTCAAGCCTTACTGCTTGTGTGGATTTGGGCCACTGCAGCAGGACATTTTGTTTACAACAACTAATCCTTGAACCTACTTTGGTGTTGTGGATACTTAACTCCTACCCATTTGAACAGAAACACTTCAAAATAATTAAAGTAAATGCATTATCCACACACAGAGCTAACCCTTTCAGAAGAAAAGTGAGTTTATGGAGAGCAAGAATCCACTTTTTTTTTTTTGGTATGTTTTCTCTAAACTATTTATTTCCAGGTCTTCTTAAATAGGAAGCCAATGCTTTTGTTGAAAAATAAAAACTAAACCTGAATAACCTGAATTTTTGATTGTCATTTCTGCTGGGCTGATGAAGTTAAATCATTGAAAACTAGAAAAAAAAAAACATTAAATTTGTCTCTTCAAGCTGAAGTCTAGGCAGTAGTGTATTGCCTTTCTGCAAAATGCTTACTGAGGTAGCACTGGAAGAAATACAGTGGGTGTTGTGGTATGTACACTTTTAATGCACTGCTGTAAAAGACTTTGAAAGAATTGGACATATTTGAGGGAATTTCTGTGGTAGGCTGTAGGAATTCTCCTGGTTTAGCTTTCCCTGAAATGGATGCACTTTAACCCTCTGTTGCAGTCCTGGTGCCGTGGTTGCAGCTACCAACATTGACACTTGGCCAGTTGCCACAAGAATTGATCCCTTGCTGCTGTACAGGAAATAATTGCCTTGATCTGATATCAATAACCTTGTTAATCCTACCAAAATCTATGCATTCATATTTGATAAATGTTGATACTGGAATCTGTCATGCTCTTTCAATATCAAGCTTCACAGGAAATCACTGCTTCCTTGCAGAAGTCCTCCTTACTTGCAGCTCCAGGAGGTGAAATTCAGCTTCTTTCTTATGGTGACACTACATTTGATTTTTTTTTCACTGCTGCATTTAATTCCAGGCATCCAACAGCATTCCAGAGGGAGAGGGGACCAGCATTGCAGCCTGCACTGCTGTTTCTCAGTTTGTGATGAATAATAGCCCACTGGACAGTTAACTATTACACTGACTTTGTCTGTTCCTTCATAGCTGATTTGTACCCAGGGGACATGGGTTACCAGAGCCCAGCTGCCAACCAAAGTTCAGTGTTGTGTGTGAATGTGTGTTTATGTTTACCTGCATGTGTATCTATTGTGTTATCCAGCAGATATTCTACTAAAACTAACAATGCCAGGCCACTGTGCCTGATTTTTCTATATAAAAGGTGTAAGTCAGAGGTAGTGTTTTACTATCCCTCCTTTACTGTTTTTGACAATGAATATGAAAGAATTGGCCTCTTAAATCAACACACTGGTTTCCTCATTAAGTGCTTTAAGCACAGAGTCTCAGGATGCTAAAATTCTCTTTCTTAGAGCTCATTTGAATCATATGGCTTGTGATTCATGTTGTTTTGCCAGGAGCCATGACCTGATACCTCCTCTGTGAAAAAGATAACGTCCCTCTTCACTGAGAGTGAAAAAGTGGTGGCAAGATGTATATGTCAGGGAAGTTTTTTGAGATTCAGAACAAGATATTTAACCAGCATTGATTTTGATCAGATATGTGCCACAGTCAAAGCCAAGAAGAAATTTTTAGTCAGTCTTATTTTCTTCTTTATCTGAACTGCAGATCAGGTGGTAGTATCTGGATGACGTGGCACAAGTGACACATGCCACTTTTGCCACATGGAACATAATTTGACTTTAAATTCTTTGTTCTGTGCCAGTGATTCAGTTTATGTTCTTCAGAAAGAATAAATAGCAATTTTGCTGTCCAGATGTTACATCCAGGTCCAGACAGATTAAAGTACTGATCTTTAATATCTCTGGTGTTTGTTTTGGGAAAGTTAATTTTCTTCAGTGGACAGCTCAGGACAGTGACTTTTTTTTTTTTTTTTTTTTTTT